>JAUELF010235010.1:0-13151 GCA_031471495.1 Clinocardium nuttallii
ATTATTCATGATCCCTGGGTAAACAAACCAGTACTAGACTAGAAAATGTGCCTTGTCCAAGGGCACTCCACCATGACCGAATTGCCGCGATTAATGACGTATTACTGGAAATAAGGTTAACCTTGTCCTAAATAAATGTATGATCTGTATGCATTTCTGCTTTTTCTGTTTACATTATTTGAAATTGTGTGATTAGTGTTGTAACTTTCAAAATTTGGTACGGTCGGCCATCTTCTTCCACTAATACCATGGGTACCGTCCCACAGCACGTTCAGTGCTTTGATTACAATTGTTTCCAAAGTCATGGAATTATCTTTTAAAAGAGTTTTTTCTTTGTAAAAAGCTACAATCTTGTAGTTATAACGAATCTACGGAAGACGACTTTGAAACAATTTCGGCAATTATATTGAAAACCTTTTTAATGCAGCAGACAACTTGTAAACACATTGTGGTCGGATTAGACGTAATACAGTATGTATCTTCAGACAAATACAAAATGAGTGTTGCCTGCCTAGAGTTACCCGAGTATGTCCACTGTCTGACTATACGTTAAATAGAACAGCATGTTTCTCCCTACAAAGCCACATATAGTGTTAACCTACGCCAGTGTTTCCACTATATATGTTATATAGACCAGCACGTATCTTCTAACTTAAACAAAGAGTGAAGTCTGACTAAAGCTACATCAGTGTATCTACAATTCGACTATACGTTATGTAGACCAGCATGTATTTTCTAACAAAAAAAAGTGTAGTCTGACTGAAGCTAAGCCAGTGTTAACACTGTCATACTATACGTTATGTAGACCAGCATGTATCTTCTAACAAAGACAGATAGTGTAGTCTGACTAAAGATAGGCCAGTGTCTCAACTGTCATAATATACGTTAATAAGACCAGCATGTATCTTCTAACACACACGGATAGTGAAGTCTTACTAAAGATACACCAGTGTCTCAATTGTCAATCTATACCTTATACATGTATATAGACCAGCATGTATCTTTTGAATTCATCAAAGGGTGTAGTCCGACTAAAGATACGCCAGTATTACCACTGTCATACTATACGTTATATAGACCAGCATGTATCTTCTAAAACACACAGAGAGTGTAGTCTGACTAAATATACGCCAGTGTCTCACTGTCATATTATACGTTATGTAGACCAGCATGTATCTTCTAACAAACACAGAGAGTGTAGTCTGACTCCAGTGTCTCAACTGTCAGACTATACGTTATATAGACCAGCATGTATCTTCTAACAAACACAGAGAGTGTAGTCTGACTAAAGCTACGCCAGTGTCTTAACTGTCAGACTATACGTTATATAGACCAGCATGTATCTTCTAACAAACGCAGACAGTGTAGTATGCCTATACCTACGCCAGTGTCTCGACTATAAGACCATACGTTATATAGACCAGCATGTATCTCCTCCATAAACCAAAAAAGTGTAGTCCAACTAAGGAAACGCTAGTGTCTCCCATGTCTAACTATGTCTTATATAGACATGCGAAAACGTCTGACTTAAACAGAGACCGTAGTCTGGACTAAAGCTACGCCAGTGTTTCAACTGTCTGACTAAACGTTATATAGACAAGCTTTTATCTTCTGGCAGAAACAATGAATAACTACCGTAATGCCAGTGTGACTCTAAAGGACGCCATGCGTAAGGGCTATGAAGACCCCTAATCGCCAGACGCGGCTCATGTATAACAAAACATCGTCTATATTACTATTTCTGTAGCAATGGTTATTACGACAATAGTGACTCTTTTTGCCTAGTCAAGTATCACATATATGATTAATTATGTAAATTGTAATTGTGCGCGAAGTCCTACGCCACGTTTTTCTAAAGTATGTATAATAATGTCGAGGCAAGTCGAACTTATTATTAAACTGAGATTGCTGGTAACGAACTCAGTATAACCCACTGATCGCAATGCTGATAATAACTTATCGCGATGTTTTGCGAACATAGAGGCATTTGCTCATGATTAATCCAATGACAGTTGAAGCAGAAAGGTAAACACGTATCTGATAAATGCCCATCAAGTCTCACAAAGGACACTTCGCCAAAATGAAATTAGCAGAGGAGTATACACAGGCGATACGCATAGCAATCCTCTACACTTATGGTTACAAAACACCAATTAAATTATTTCTTTGTTTCCATGTATATCAACGAGTTTTATTCCTCAATTGTCACACTTTCTAAGCGTTTCTCATGTAAAACACCATATATCATTAATCAGAGTTAGCTCTAAGCTTTAAAACAATCCAAAGAAATAGAGGGGGGGGGGTGTCATGCATAATGCAAGAAAGAACTCACCAGACGAAAATGTAACCCTAATTTTGGACCGAAATGGGCCCGGCAAAACTGGTCTTTAGTATTCTCTACTTTCAATTTCAAACATGGTAAAATATACTAAAAAATATTCAAATCAATCATTTCCAGTGCATCATTTACACATTTACCATGAATATAAACTCAATGTCATATATTCAAAAAAATGCTGTAGAAGGTGTACACTAATTTCTACGCAAACAAAGGGTTTTTAGGGGGCTATTTGGGTGGAGCATGGAGATGAGCATGACAGTATATGTATTTTGGTGTAATTTGACCTCTACAACATGGTCTTGGGGTTTTAACAATCCTCAAATCCAATTATTTTACTGATTTATTATGAGTTGTATAGCTTATAAAAGATAACAAATTTTGTTCAGCGTTTGAAAGTCACGAGAGAAACGTTGTTATTCGTCAGAGCAAAACAAAAAGCAAACCCGAGAGAATGTGCAATGTATCCCCTTCCCACCTGCAGACGCATTCTGACGCAATATCATCAGATGATTTTTGAAAACACTATGGTCAATGATGAGTAATTTCCCCTTTTTAACACAATGTTTTCAACATTATTTAAAGTTTAAGCTATATTTCATCATCATGTTTTCAAAGTCGTCTGCTGTAGATTTACTGTATGTGGGAAAGGTTTAATACGAAATAAGAGAATATATGTTTTACGGATCTTATCATCCAAATAATTTCAGTAATCTTACGAGATGGTTAGCAAAAGCGCATTGTGCAAATTATTTTCTAATTAGGCCTATACTTTTTGAACGGCGTGTGCGCTGCAGGGAGGTAAGAGAAGTAGGGAACCTGCGAAAGGAAATAACAATTGCAGCTTATGTTTATGTATGTATTGTAAAGAAGTTGAAGTTGAAATATCATTTCAAAAATAGTTAATATTATGAAACTTGCAAATGGAAGACCCTGTTGGACCTGTATCACTCATCTGAGGGTAAGAACTCACAAGTAAACACATTTAAGACATGCATACTCAAAGGAAAATTTGACAGCAGGTTAAAACAGAAACATTTTGAAGTTTTTGCCTTATTATATTAAGGAATATGTCAATGTTAAATCCACTGTCAGCATGTAATTTATTTCAAAATTGCACTCACTCGAGCACACTTGGTGGGGGTTCATTAATTCATGTTCAGTCAAGGAACATTCCAGAGAAATTATTTTGAAACCCGGCTGGGACAGTAGTTTCTGACAAGACTAATTTAATAGTATGTATTGTGTGTCGCCATGGCAACAAGTTGTGCACTGAATGGATTTATATGACAACTGTTAAATTGAGGCGTTGCAAGGAACATCTATGCCAAGTTTTATCAACTTGCAGCTAGTGTTTTTTAAGAGAACTACCGACAGTGAGTGAGTCCAATATATCAGCTAATAGATTAGTTGACCTTAAAATAACCTTAGGTTACAGGACCACAAACTCAATAGTATATTAAATACATAATTACTAGTTTAGGGATAAGTGTAACTGATAAGTGTAATTTAGCGTAGTATTTGGTAAACAAGAACATATGTATGCAATTGGATCCGGCGACTAACATGATGAACACACCAACACCCTATTACTTACAACTAGTTACAGAACAAGGTGAATGAACGACAAATTAGAAGTTTCACAAAGAGAAATATGCTGCACCCATTGAGCATGTGTACACTCCTACACATTGAAAGCACTAATTCATCATGTATCAGTAATGGATTGATTGGGTTCACTTTTACGGAAAAAATTGAAAATAGTGGAGTAAGAGTTCAGAAAGATAAGAGCATTTTGAACCCTTAGTAGACAATTGTTTATAGCTTGCTGGTAAGGGATTGAGATATTATAATGCTTTGACAATGACATAGTTTGAGAATATATGGCATTGAAAAAAAAATGCCCGTTTTGAATTTACTTCTTTGTTAAGTAATCATTTTCCCAAAACTCAATGAAATGTAGTGTTTGGATCCGAAAAAACCCGCAATGCTTCATAAATGTACTTTTCCGTTTCACTTCGGTCGGTTACCAATAACCTTTCTCAGATGACCCCCAATGCGCATTTGTCACGCAACTTCTTTGTTTTCCATTTATTTTTCGTCGCAATTTCCCGGGAATATTTGCAAACTTATTTTATTTTTTGTAAATTATATTATGAAATATGAAATTGCAGAATATAAAAAAAATAGTAAATGCGTAACATAATGCTAAAATCAAGCATGATTATTTGTTTCACAATGGCAGATTACTCCATTTAAACTGAATTGGAGAATATCCGTAAATACTTCAACAAAGTCGTACTTTTCCGTTCCATATCTCTCGGCGCATTAATACTAAGAAGGTGTAAAACTGATATTGGAGTACTCATGCCTTTAAGATTTACACTGATGTTCCAACAACATTATTATGGTCGTTTTGGGGTGATATTAACCTTTAAATTCAGTTTTCTTGAATCCATGATTTACTATTTTTTTCAACGCAGTCTCACCCTTACCTGCGTTGTATGAATGCTTACAGCAATTGGCAGGACGCCAACTCCGAAAAATGGCTTAACTATGTATGACCAGGGGCTAAAAGTCCAAGGCCTAAAGCGAGCCATACCCGCTTACAGGCATTTTGTTCTAAAGGATCGGAATAATTTGAACAAACGTGTCAGAGGTTCACCAAAGGAAGAATTGTGCCAATTTGCTATATAAATCATATATACATAATCTAAACATAATTGAAACTACCTGGCCTGTTGCCTCATGCCATGTAACTACCTGCATACACTTCAAAATAGAGCATTGATTGAACACTCAGAAACATCATGGGATCACAGTTGTAATGGTGAAAAATTAGTATCAGAAAGGCTATAGGAAAATTAGACGATTATGCTTTATATTATTTAATAACTTCGACCTTAAATAGTTGTTGTGCTCGTCATTCGGCTTTGTCTTCCTATTATTACAATACTGCAATTCAGTGAAAACGAGAGGTATAATAACAATCGAAAATATTCTATAACATTATAAATCTATATTGTAGGGGTCAATTATAAAAAGCCAGATGATATAACTTGTGTTAAGGATACGTATTTTAAAGACTGACTATTTGTTTAAGAGCAAATCATTATAATTGGTCACTCCTTTTCTGTCTACAGTTATACGCAATGTTCTCGTTATCTTGTTGAACGTCAATTATTAATGTTTTCTGTTAAATTTATATCGTGTGCAAGAATGCAATTAGAATTATCACATATTAAGCTATGCAAATGCATTTTGTTAACAAAAGAGAATATAATTGTTAGATGGTTGACTTAATAGTATATATATAATTATGAATCAGTCACGTGCACTATTATGTAGTGCTAGTTTAGCCATGATACGCATTATTGTTACTGGAGTAATGGTGAAAGCAACAAAAAACACAATTCAGACAAAAATAACAAACATAATGCAATGTATCACAAAATACTTTATTGTACATAACATTAGTGTGAAAACGTTTAACGATGCAATTTGAATGTTTTTGGTTACCCACTCTTACCTGTTTTGCAGGACTTAGTATTCGGATCGTAGTAATAGCCGGGCACGCACACACATTTGTCTGTGAAGCATATTAAATCGCCAGTACATTCTGCGTCATTATTGCACGTCTCACTTTGGAACTCTAAAAATATACATAACTGCTTCAACAACTCACTTATATAGTTTGTGTTCATCCACGTAAGCAATATTCAATAGCGAGGTTGTATTGAACTACCGTTTTATGTTAGGAATTAAAAAATGCCAGATAGGAACTTCTCGCGGAAAGTCGTCGCACATTACCACAGAGATTACGTATTTCCTGACTGAGTCATCAGTGTCTGATAAATCATTAAACCGAAGGAAGAGCGAATGTATATGACTACCCTCCACTGAAGTAAGCGCAATGTCCATAAGAAAAATAATACGTAGCATGTTTATAGACCAATGCAGTATGCTCCCTGTCCACATGGTCATAAGTTGGCGAAGAAACGAACGAAAATATTATTCAACAATAATAAGTAGCATCTTTTTAGATTAATAGAATATACATTAAAATGTGCGTAATGCAAATAATTAATTATAATCTACATACAAGAATATCTTTAGCAACCATTATCAGATATACGATTTCTTTTCAAATATAAATACCTTCTTCTAATGTTGCATCAGTTTAGGTTATATGTGTCTTTTCAGTTTTATGTAGAATTAATGCGGAAATGACATAGTGATGGTGTGCTCAAGTATCATTTGATTGCATTGAATTGTATTACTAGTTACTAAGACTGGCAACGTCTAGTCCGATCTTTACGCATAATTATCGTTTAAAACCATTGATTGAATTGGATTAAGTACCGTTTACAGCAATTTTCCAATTATATCAAGTCGGCAAATTATCCTGCACCAGAACTCCAAACAACAGCGTACTGGTTCATCTGCCACCATGATTTTTAATTCATTTTCGAAATTGAATGACGATTGTCGCATTGACTCTTGTCAAACGTCGGAAAGGGTGAGCTGCCAGGGATTGGCTTACTAAGGTAATGCACTTGTATATCAAAGAAACAAGCAAAGATAGTATTGGGATAAGAACTATTACTGTTTCTTACTTGGTGCTGTATATGCCACCATATTTGCGGCAACCAGTAAAGCTTGCGTGTCACGGTATGTTTTTGTACATCCGGTACATTGTTGTACACCGAAGAACCACGTGGCGCAATGTTCGTGTCTCATGCAAAAGTACGAGCAATGCACAGCGCTGGCTGCCTTTGTAGTAAAAACTACATCGTTCTCTTGGCAAACATGTCCATCCAAAAAGGTACAGTGGTTAAATTGGCCCAGCTGGGATGCATTGGTACTGCATACAAACACTATCCAATTGAAAATATTAAGAAACGTATACTTCTGGCCATACATGATCAACTGTTTCGTCCGAAAACGGGTATTGAGATATCAATGAACAATATGTCCTATTATCTTTCACGATTTAAAGAATCATCCATTAAACACATACTGTTATTCTAGAAATGTGCGTATTCGCCTATCTGTGAAATGAAATATGAATCATTGCTTGAGTTGCGAACAAAACACACTCATGGCTGAGTGCGATATAGCTAAGTTACTGGTACATTAATAATTTGCAACGAGATGGAATATTGTATCATATTGTATCTAATTAGATTTTATCTTTAAAACATAATAATGAAAAGCATATTTAATGAACCATGTTAACTAACGTTTTCATATTTCATTGCAAGCAGCAAGACAAAATCAAACATGCAGTCACTTGAAATTCAACAAAGTCAGACAAGGAATACGGGTCAACGATAACATATCTTGTTCTTAGAATAGAGAAACGTAAGCTAACAGTTTACATCAAGAACCAGAAGGGTATTAAGCCATAGAGAAATAGTTCATCAAACAATCCCTACAATACACACTAATTAAATGGATGAAACAGTACGACTGCTTACAACGCATATGTACAACAATTCATTCTTCATTTTTCGAAGCGAGAGAAAAATCAAAGAGGTGAAAGCACTAATGGTAAAGAGGCATCCGTAATGCGAAAAGATATGACATTTGATGATATGAACAATAATGGTTCAAATAACGTACCGTCTGTCTGTAAACCAAACGTCGTTGGAGCACCACACTTCTGTATTTGTTATCACATATGAGCCGCGTATAGTGATTACTGGTTTAACTGAATTTCCATAACAGGACTACTTAGATCTAACGAGACTACATTTCTAGTTCATGTGTAAAGATATGCCTCAATGTATCCAAATGCATTGAGGACACTTAAGTACTAGAAACGGTTCATATGTAAAATAAATCAATCGTATGTATGTTGAAATTGAGAAATCCTTAATTAGAAGACTCCGATTACTTTGTCTTTCCTAGTTGGATCGATATGGGGACAGACAGACAAACGGATAAAACAATATATATTATACAGCCACATATAATTGATTCATTCAAAATAAAATGCGACCTGTTTTATCCACATTTCCAAAATAGCTGCGACACTGTGACCATTCCTTCATGACACTTATAAACAGTCGGGCGATCGCTCGCTCTCTCTCTGGATGACTTAAATGATATTTGTTATATAATCCTCTGTTAATATGATATGCCATGTTTGCACAGTAGGCTAAGCCCTTCATGACATTGTCATAATCTGCAGAAGGAAAGGTTACACATATTTAAGGGAAAACAATGGATAACTTGTAGTGATGAAAACAATGGATAACTTGTAGTGATGAAAACAGTGGATAACTTGTAGTGATGAAAACAATGGATAACTTGTAGTGATGAAAACAATGTAGGAATGGAAAACAAAT
Source organism: Clinocardium nuttallii (assembly GCA_031471495.1). Taxonomy (NCBI): domain Eukaryota; kingdom Metazoa; phylum Mollusca; class Bivalvia; order Cardiida; family Cardiidae; genus Clinocardium; species Clinocardium nuttallii. The sequence continues at coordinate 8,692 of JAUELF010235010.1, forward strand.
CACTTTTTTCTTATTGTATAGTGTTCGCGATCAATTTACTTCATTGAAAAAAGAAATACAATTGATCATAACAGAACACTTCACTCCTACCTTTGGTGATCTAGTATACATAGCAGTTGTTTTAAAACAGTTTCTAAGTTGTATTACGTCGTTTCGTGCGCCTTTTACAAGTACTACCGGTACTATCATACTTACCACGATACATCCGTTGTCCGTGCAACCCTGTGTGCCCGATAATGTATCAATGACAAGAAGAAGACCCGACAGGGAATCGAACCATGGTCTCCCGCTCCATCGGCAGGCGATTGACAGTTCGCAATGAAGAGGTCCGATGCTGATTATATGTTGATATCGATATATTAAACAACACCATTCAAGCTCAAAGGTGAATTGAAATATGTAAACAACACAATTCAAGCTTAAATGTGAATTGAACTATGTAAACAAGTAATTCAGAATCTACCCAATGAAAATGTTATAAATGTATATTAATTTTTTTCCTAGCCTATGCACGCGAGTTGATCAAATGCGTTTGTATTGTATTGCAGATGTAGCTTTTCTATGCCGAAATAAATATAGTCACGCGAAACCTTATTCGGCTCTACACTGTTTGTCAATAAGTCCAAGATAGTTCTAATAACCTTCTGAAGAAGCAATTCATTTGGGGATATGATATTATGGGTATGGGTACTCAGTCAGATATGTGTTTATAATCTGAATGACGCGTAATCTTGGTTGTTTCATTGAGCGAGCACCGCATTCGCAGAGGCGCAATCGAGTTGATCTGGTATCCGCCGAGTGCTCTTTGTTGATTAGTCTTATCCTAATTTTGCATGACGTAGCCCATGTTCTGACTTGTGTTAAATGAGGTTTCGCTTAATATGCGAACTATTTCATTTCTCATGTCGACATTTGGGGGGGGGGGGGGTAAAACGTCTTATCAGTTCTAATCAATATTGATTGGATGTAAACGTCGTTTTTAACGGTATTTCAGTCATACCACGCCGGCCAGGTCTTAAGTCTTTCAGGTAAACTCATTTGAGTTTTCAGATTCAGGTGACCAAGCTCTTGGCGTGAAGTTATCAACATAGTCCAAACTACATGATGAATGGAGACGCCCGATTTTGAACAAGGAAGAATCTACTTTAATCAATTCGGCGCTAGAAGAGTTAACGTGTGTTTCCGGGATTTCTTGCATAAGTTTTCCACACAACATCATTCCAAGGCAGCTTTGCTGCTTCGGAATTATGAATTATGAACAGTTAATTCAATTTTGTTTAAGAAGGGATGCAATTCGTCCTTCATTTCGGAAAATGTGTCATACCAGTTATCTCCCTTGCACGAATTATATACTATTCACCAAAATGTTTTGTGCATATTGAATTCACGTACCTACCTCACAGGTAAACTAGCCTTTATGCACGTTACTGATATCTACATCTACGTCTACATCTACGTCACCGATATCTACATCTTCACAACTTAACAGATGCTGATGCTGACACATGTGTTACCAATTTTCTTTGTACATCCTGAAAGGAACCATACATGCACGCGTTAAACTAGTCCTAAAACAGAAAGCATCGTGTATTTTCTTTTATTTCGCAATTTTGGTTCTTGAACCAATAAACGTCAATAGGCGAATGACATGGAGTTATTAACATACATCATATTTACAGCTTATCTCGTTAATACCTTTTTGTGCCTATATTGAATATAACGAAACCCCAAACAAGTACGTATCGAATTAACCCTATAATTAAATAAACTTGAACAATGAAATTGCACTATGCAACCAATGCTCGGTTCAGCTATCAAAGTGGTTAGTATACAACCGGCCATCAACCGTTTCGTTCGTTCTCCGGAATTGTTTACACACGCACTCGGCTAACGTCGACAAGCGGTTAGTTTACTACCGGTCATCAACCCGTTCGTTCGTTCTCCCCTGGTGTTGTTTACCTATGCATTATACAATACTACACTTTATTGATAATGAGCAGATTTTGATTTTGAATTTATTCACTCAAATGGCTTGAGAACATGTTTACGCTCTAGAAGGAAACCGAACGTTATATAATTACATCAATCGATGTAAAAAAACAAGTTTAAACTTAACTTATTTACTGGTTTTGGGTATAAATTGCAAAACCTCCGAATGTCGGTTTTTATAATCTCGTTACTCTTATGATTATCTGTGCTTTTGATTGTTCTTTGTATTTTGCTGTTTAGTTAAAAGCGGCATCGAAAGACGAACACATAAACAAACAATTGTCACGAAAAGAAATAAAATCTCTAGGATTTGACATTATGTGATTTGTATAGGTTCTAATTATTTCGCTGCCAAATGCAATTAAAGAATTTTGCAAACAATGAATGTTCAGGTGAGACCGTTCGTAACGACTTGTCTCTCCTAAAAGCTGCATTGATTGCAGACTTTACATTTTTACAATTTTCCTGTAGGATGGAAATAAAGTGGTCAAATTCTCAACATAGAAGAGTCGGCTTTGTGAAATTTGGCTGTGAAAGGATTTGCCCCTCTTTGAGTCACCATTTTCTCGTATCTTAAAATGAGAGCCTTCGAAACAAAGAGCTGTGGGTAACATTGGCTCATAGGATGAGCACTGGCCTCGGTACCATATTTGATTTCCCTGCGAGCGGGATCAACATTTGAGACCTCCCACACATTCGACACAGATACTGGTTAAGTATTGAGGAAGCAGACATTTAGACTGATTATTATAATTAAGCCGTTCCACGATAAAACCGAAATAATTGATTCTGCGTAATGTTTCAGGCTAATCCGGGCAGACACATTCCGTCTCAGGGGGATGTAATTATAGAGTAATGATTACTGAAACAGAAAATCAACATGACGCGAAATGTGTCTAACCTGGTAAACATGCGCGGAAACATTATGCTGATCCGGGTCGATCATGTTGCTGTTCTCGTGCAACGGCTCAATTTTAAACTTTCACTACGCAAACAAATGTTTAAAAATTAAATAAGTTTAAACTAATCTAAACACAAAGCCTTACTTCTATGATAATTTGCATCGAAATGCTGTTGTATATAAGTCTGGTTAATATCATTTATATTAAGTGTTCGCGACTTTTTAATGCCATTGATTTATTCATGGATTTCATAGTAGACGGAGTCCGTAGTTATCGCTTTATGACTCGAACAAAAAAGCTTTCAGTGTTATTAGCGTTCTGTCCAATCTTGTTTTATAGTTTTACCGATCATTCCATCAGACATTGGATTGTTTTTATCACGAGGCATGGCTTTCATCAACGTCATAAAATTGTCCTTACTCGTAAAAAGTATATATTCTCTCTGATTAGAGCCGACATGTCCTCTTTTTTCCGCTGTAAATGCGATGTACAAAATACCTAAAATATTATTTGATTTATTGGGGTTGATACGCCGGTTTCAAAAGCATACCACGGCAACGTCACAGCTATGCATGACCCTGTATGACTTACCAGTACACGTATAATTAAATTGTCTTTACCCAAATGTTTGCACTATGATCACCGTAAGCAGGGGTCAAACTCGACACGACCACTGTAACCAGAGTGACAAACTAGTGTTATAGTAAAATGTGAGAACAAAAGTGAGCATTTTCTTTGGAGGGCTTACGGTTATATTAAAATTAAAATAATTAAACACAAAAGTGTTGTTTATGTTTATGTTTATGTTTTAAATATAATCGAAATGAAGAACTTGTTAAAAGAAGTCACATGTTTTATATAACATCAGTTTATTAATATGGTGCCAGTGGGTCGTGCCGAGTCTGACCCCTGCGACCGGGCTGAACAATCGTACGTAAACTACTTGGTAACTTGTTCCTCTCTGAAATAAGAATTCGCGTAAAACAATCTCTAACGCTTTTATACCTACACAATCCGGTTATCTTCCTGAACATGCATTCCTTAGTTTGCAATGGTGGTCGAAAAAGCACCATATGCCATCATCTGCAATGCCTGGTTGTCCTGTTCCCATCTGCAAATCAACAGATATTACATGTACAGTAGAAAATACAATGTCCATATTTCATCATAGGATAACAAAATAAATTATCTGAATCAACTAGCTTTACGTTCATGCAAAGACCAACTCGAATCAGCCATTTATTTTAGAAAATAGTCGCAAGAAACGGGTTATTATTTCCGTACACAAGACATAATGGTATATGTAGTTAGGCAAGGTGCTCTGTGTTTAACTGATTTCTATCAGGTTACAAATTGTACTAAATCGTGTTAATTCCCTATTCACAATTTAAAAGCTATATTTTAAACAAGAGCGTCGCCATTTCAACTTAAATGTTAGTGTATTTTAGTTATGAGGTAAGGTTCAAGTTTTGTGACCAATGGTATCACAATAGTCCGACTTTTTTCTTCGGTAAACATTCGAGCTTAAATTGGTAGTAACCACTGCCCTCCTTGGCGCTCAGGGTTGTG
>JAUELF010235021.1:0-13149 GCA_031471495.1 Clinocardium nuttallii
AAAATGTGCCTTGCCCAAGGGCACTCCACCATGACCGTAGTGCCGCGACTGGGGATCGAACCCGGGACACCCGGATTCGAAATCCCCGACGCTAACCACTCGACCGCAGCGGATTCCTACACTACTACACATTGGACTGATAAGATAATTAAATCTTGTCGAATCAACTGTTTTAGAATTGTTGACCTTCAGACATTATTTAGTATTACTATCTTAGTTTAAACTGATTTAATTTACTTCGTTTTTGAAGTTCTTTAAGTATATACTTTTCACTCATAATGTCCGCTTCCAAGATTCTTAACGAATATTTGTGTCGCCGAGAGTGTCAAAATCCAACCTGACCCTTTGATCAATATATCGGTGCTCCACAATCTCTGAGACACTGACTACCACTTCTTTGCGTTGTTGTCACATAATACTGTTTTAAAGGTTTATCACTGTAGCTAGTCTATGAATATACTCACCAGGTGTTTCGGAATGAAGTAATTCGCACGTTCGGTAATGAATTCGGTGCTCGCGAGTCGAGTCGCTAGGAATGTAATCGTTCTACCAGGGCCCCCCTAAATGTCGCCCCGCCCCTCGAGAGAGTAATGTACAGTCACCCCCTGCTATATTTGTGTATTTGGATTGAAGAACCGGCAGGATAAAACGGAGATTTACCATTATAACTATGCATGCATATGCGCGACGCCATACGAAAGGCGACCTTAGTATGTAACGATATAATTGAAAATAGCGAATAGAATTAAAATTAGTCAGCGCGGTATTTGGTCATGACAATTTAGTAAAGACTAAGATCGTGGATACGAGTACGAAAAAACGGTGAACAGGGACGATCCTGGCTCCGTGTCGCATGCTGATCTTGATCACCGCTGGTCGCGAAGTTACAAAGATCGATACTTTCGTCCAGAGAACATATTTAGCACCATCAGAGGTTTAATGTGCAGAGGGGAAGCCTGATCTGGATCTTCGCTAGTTTTACGAAGTTTTACGAAGTTTTACGAAGTTTTACAAAGTTTTACGAAGTTTTACGAAGTACAGAAGGTCGGTTTTCGTGCGTCGTGGCCCCACTATAACGCACGAATTTCGCTGATGAGTAAATCGGAGTCTTCCCTTTCGGACCCCTTTCTTTTATGTTCACGCTTAACATCGTCCCGTTTACAAGATGTACAGTTCATGATTGGCATGTACAAGAGAATGAACAGTTACACATTGTCTTACACACTGTACCGTTATTTCTAATAGCATTTTTTGATAAAATGACAAAACTTAAACTTTCATTTCTGAAACACATTCCTAGACAATTCGGCAATTTCCAACTTTATACAATATATTTTATATGTTAAGGGTATAAAGGTGCAAAATTCCAGGGACGGGACGATACAGATGGTGAAAAGTTACGCATTGTCTACGGCATATGAGAGACACATTACAGAACGTTATTTTAAACCCGTTTACTGGAATTAATCTGAATGCCGTTCTTATACTTATGCTATATTAATAAAGTAACGCTATTTCTGTTAAAGCCGATCAAAATAGTTTGTAATTTAAAATTCAGAATGTTCTCCAAATTTGGAACTATAATTAATTTAGAATGGTTGAAGGATACGGGTCAAATATGTCTCAATCAGTCAGTTATATAAATAGCCAATAGTTGTCTTGATGGATGCAACGTGACAAATTAAGTAATCTCCCAATTGACTGCATTGAGTCGCGATAGCCTAGTCAGCATCGACGAGAGTGATCTTCCATCAACGTGATTAACGCCTCTACAAGATGGTAACCAGTCTTCCATCAACGTGATTAACGCCTCTACAAGATGGTAACCAGTCTTCCATCAACGTGATTAACGCCTCTACAAAATGGTAACCAGTCTTCCATCAACGTGATTAACGCCTCTACAAGAAGGTAACCAGTTGCCTTCTGCGAGGACAACAGTAAACAGATGGTTTAGGTGACATTGCCGCCGTCATATAACCGTTATGCTTTCAACAATCGACGTTAAGCTTCAAATCAACAATTCAAATGAGCTGTCCTGTGAGAAAGCCTATATAATGGCATATGCGTAATGTATCTACCAGATCAGTCTGCATACATATAAATGAGTCATTTTTACTATGATAGTATATCAATTATGTTTAATTATGTCAAAATAATGAGTTCCAATGACTCAGAGTTGTTCAAGTTACGAGTCCTTGGTATACATTACGAGCACTGGCTCCAAAACTATAAAAGTTTAATCTGCGCTCAGAATTTGTAACTGATTGGTCAGAAGCAAATTCGTCATCAAAATTGACCAATCAGAAGCCTTATATGGAGCATGGAGTTAATTTCTGAGCACTGACAACGTTTTCAGGGTGTTGTAGATTCGGACCCATGACTCGGGACTCGCAGGTAACCAAATCGTGACAACAACGTTACATACTCATAGGATACTTCAGGCGAATGAGGGTCTTATTGCATCTCACATAGTGTACGCTCAAGTCTTAAAGAATGAGCAACAAGGATAATTTATTACCAATATTTCTTCTTTCTGATGTAGACACTTTCATAAAAAAGACTTCATCACCGCATTATCCATACATTGATATACGCTAAAACTTGAAAAAATGATCATGTTCGCATATACGGAAATATAATAATCCGTGGTTGCTAAAATAATGTGTGCATCATGTGGTTTATGGTAATGAATATAACCACTAACACTAATAAAGTAAGAGTCTGCACAGTCGCAGCTACAACAGAAATCGTACATTTATTACTAAAAGAAAATAAACTAAGTGTTTTTAATTTCAATAAAAACAAAACTTGAAATACTTTTCGTAGACTTTCGAAAAGAATGACCGCAAATCAAAGACTTCGGAACATATGGCATTTAAAAACAATCTCATTATTTTCCACACACTTTTAGTTAAGGCGCAAAGTATACTCTCAATCCCAACTTAATTACAATATTTTTCTCCAATACAATACTGTTAAGCATTGCGAAACGTATTTTCCAGATTATCATGGCCGTCAGAGAATCATATCTACACTTAAGTGGCGCTCTGCGAGAAACTATCGCAATGCCTTAGTGACCACTGTCGATGCATTAACGAACTATTGTCTGGATATTCACTCTTCGCTTATTAGTCACATAATATTTCAAGGATTGTATGTAAAGTATCCATTTAGAAGTAGCATGATTGCTCAGGCATATATTTTTCAATTTGCGTACGACTTACTTTAAATGAGCCTTCCCGCGAGAAAACCAACATTGTGGACGTAAAGTATCGACCCGGATCAGCCTAAGCATGCCGTTCATGGTTTACCCGGATAGACACTTTTCGCCTCCTGTGGAATTTCTGTTTCAGGAATCATTACTCTAAACCTCTATCCCCACTGAGACGGAATGTGTTGGTCCAGATCAGTCTGCGCGGACAACGCATGCTGATTTTGGTCGATACATTACGCAGAGGACACACTGTTGGTTTTCTCGCGGAACGGCTCATTAGTGTTGAGAACCGGCGCTGATTTAAAAATATTAAACAGTATGAAAGCAAGATGAATTACCCAAAACACACGCCGTCATTCAAGTATTTCCTTTGAGAATAAACTGATAGCAGAATATACGTATAACCCTTATCCTGCTATACGCAGATTTAAAGTGGCATTTCTATCCAGATTGAAGGAATTCATGTAAACAAATATATTATATATAGTTTTCTGTGACATACCTGAACTCATCTTAAGTTACACAATAATTAAATCTTTATTGTTAGGTGTTAAATGCCGTTTGTGGCACGTTTTATGTAATACAACCATTTTCTGGGTAAGTTACCAGTCCTACTGGTCTATTTATCCTGACATCAACCAGTCACTACAGTCTTATTAGAATCAAACATTTCCTCACAAAGGTTTATAAGGGTAAATAATTGTTATTTTACTTATCTTTTTTATGAATTTTATTAAAAGTGCAACTTTAAAGAACACTTAGCTACGCCGTAGGCCTTTAAGTTTATAAACTACAACTACGCACATCGCCAATCATGAGCAGTTTGCACGATTGAGAAATTTGATCCTGGACTATTTTGTTCGTTACCTGTTCATTTATATTTTTAAAATACGGATAATATGTAGTCTATCTATAAAAAACTTAATAGTCAAACCCATGGAACATTATACCAGTCGAGGGAATTCAGTGGTATATGATTAACGATGACACAAAAGAAATTATATCCTAACAGTGAAATCATTACTCAATCTGACAACACATATAAATAAAAAATCGCATAGAGATTCGTCTTCAACTCGCCTAAATTATTGTTAATCATACTTTATCTAGAGAATGCGTATTTCTTCGAGGTAAATTATTGAAAGAGACATAAATAAAACATATCAGCTATATAAGCAGCCACCCTGCCGATGCAGATAATTAACCTGTTGCTACATACAGCAAATCTGCAATAAACGACTTTGAAAACATCAAAGTAAAACTAAACTGTTACTCTCTGTCCCGTTGAAAGCGTAATCATTGAATTGAGTCGAAAACATAAAAACATGATGGCAACTGGAGAAATTGTTCATTATGACCAATGTCCCCGTTTACCGACACATCATCAGAATTTCGTCTTTGCTGATACATCGAATAGCGTCATGGTGTTGGAAAGAGTAACGAGGAATAAGGACTTCATTTATTCCTGAAAACCTGAGGAAGCTCAGAGCAAGGGAGACGAGTCCGAATAAAAAGGGACCTGATAATGTATGATGTGGTTGGGTTTTTTACCACCGTGTTTTCCAAATCGTCTTTGCAGAAACGCTATATTGCGACTTGGTGTTGGAAAGAGTTGGGGATAAAGTCATTTATTCCGATATTAATGAGGCACGTTAGTGAAGATACAAGTCCGTTAAAGAAGGGACCTGCCACTGAGTTATGTTGACTTTTCAGACTTGTGTAAAAAGGCAGAACGACAAGATGATAGGTACCAACTTAGAATAGCATATTGGTTGAATGGCGGAACGAAAATTGAGTTTGCGGGATACCATGTTAGCAGAACGTTCCTTTTTAGCAATGTTGCAGACTGGCAGAACGAACCACAGTTATAAGAAGGACGTTCTGCTGCGTTGTCAATCTGAGTGAATCTTATTATCTACCCAACGGTATGGGATCCCTTTTCTGCCAATACACCAGTTTCGTATCCAGCAGAACTATAATTTTTGTTCTGTTGTTCTGCAATATTAACCGACTTTATCTTGCTTTGCGTTCACAAATAATGAACAATATGTCATATATATACTAGAACAACTTTGTTTTTTCTTGTTTTCAAATGGATTGAACCGCATAGGTGGTGTTGTGGTAGAATGTCCGCCTCAGGTGAGGGAGTAACGAGTTCGATCCATGATCATACCAATGACTTTAAATTGAAGTAATGGTTGGCGCTCAGGTTTGTGTTGATAGCATGGCGACTGACTGACTGACAAGATAACTGGATCAGTAATACAGGTACTTTACCCAGGAAACGCCGTGATATAACTGAAAACATGAGGAAATGGGATAAAGCACCAACAAATTCAAATGGACTGAATCACAATGATTTATGTAAAATCTAAATGTTATGTCGCTCTGATTTAATTGTTTATTTAAATGTATGTTATTTCGTATACTCACCCAGTCTTTCGATCCAAATTAATTTTAATTCGATGTTCTTTTATGCATATGCATATGCAAGTGTTGCTTAGTAAGAAACAAGACGGTAAGATCAAGACGTTTTTCACTGAAATCAAACAATGATGACAATGCCACGAATAAATTAGCTATGTTGGCGTGCAGGAATGGAAAAGCATTTGTATATATCTCGAACTGACACTAAAAAAACCTAATTATTATATTTATGGGATGATTTTATTATCGGATGGCATCTGGAGACAGGATACAAATGAGCCGCCCCGTGATAAAACCAACATTTTGGACGCCACGTAAAGTATCGACCTAGATCAGCCTAAGCATGCCGTGCAGGCTAATTTGGACAGGCACTGGGCAGACACTGTTCGCCTCCTGTGGATTTTCTGTTTCAGGAATTATTACGCTATACCTTTAACCCCCGGAGACGGAATGTGTCGACCCGGATCATTCTGCGTATACAGCGCAGGCAGGAATAACACAGCGAGTTACTCAGGACATTATTACACTCTTATTGTGTTAGTTACCCACTGAAAATAATGTAATAATACAAAACAAAACTAGTATTTTATAACCACATTATAACACTCGTTTCTTTTAGTTATCCACTGAATTTAGTAATGATATGACAACTTGTACTCCCTATACCTGAAATATATCCTATGTTGAAAGAAGAAATGCATAAGCAACCATTATATTATACATACTGAACCTATCATCGACCCTGCTTGTCGTTACCTTTTTATCATGGTATGCCTTATGCCTACAGTCATAGCGACGTGGGCAGTCAATTCAGTGGTTGTGAGTTCGAACCCCAGCTCGGCCAACATTCTTTCCGACGTTTTGACAAAAGTCACTGTGATATGCGTCATACTTCTTCCACCTATATGCTAACAGTCCAGGTGGAAACAGCAGCCAGTTGCTTGGAAAGTATGTTGCGTGGTGTACCAGTGAGAAAAACCCAGGAAACTGGGACAGAAGTAGGTTAACTGACCGCCATGATGTTAAAATCAATCAATAAATAGAAGCAGTGAAGTTTATCAGGACATTATTCCGCTCTTTTGTTTAAGTTATCCATTGAAAATAATGTTAGAAAAATTAGTGCTCCCTACCTGAAATATATTCTATTTTGAAAGAAGAAATGCATAAAACCGTTATAAAACCTGAAGTATCACTGAATCCCTTGTTTCTATGGCATGTCCTATGTCTACAGTCATAACTTCGACATAAACCATTTATTTATCAATTTCGTAGACTTGGTATGATGTGATTAGTGCCAAAATGAAGAAGGGCAAGCTTTATAGGTTTGTTGATCTCGGATCCCAAGGACCCTCCGTCACCGTATAATATAAAGCTTTTGCGTAATCCTTTCTCGCAGATAGACGCTTTCTGATTCTTATGATGCAAACACGTTTGAAAACATTGTGAAAAAGGAGAAATTTCTCGTTTTTGCCATAATATTAATCTCTTTTTTCCCCAGTAATTATACCTTCATTTATAGAGATTTTGTAACTGTTTTAAAAAAGATCTGCTGCAGATCTGTTGATTGTGGGAAAGGGTTAAAACCTATTTGACTTAAGGTCGACGGACTAGCATGCATTACATAGGTGAAATGTTGTCATAGACACTTCTAAATACCCGTCTATCATATATCACGATACACACAATTAACAGCCATCGAAGAATAAGATATATACTCATTGTAGGAAAATAGACCGACATTTGGACCATTGCAAATTCAGGGCTGGGATAATATACGAATTTGAAAAGATCAAGAAACATGTAAAGACAAATCTTGATAAATGAAATGTTAAATGATGCATGCAGCAAAACATTGTGGGAAAAGGGAAAATATGAGCCGAAAGTCGTCTTCATCTTGGAAAGGGTTCCAGTGCTATTCATCATTAGCCGATACTTACTTTTCCATGTCGTTTTGAATGCATTACATTCGGAATGCAATCATGCTTATATCGGATAATCGTTTTGTACTCGTAATGGGTGACAGAACGTCTATACCAATCTGGCATGTGTGTAATTGTTAAAAGGTTTTGAGCTTGTTGATGGATCCGTTTTCAGATGTGGATTTTAAGCATTCGACATATTTATACAATAAAAAGCGTTATTCTAATTGGAAAATATATTTCATTGCAATTCATTTCTACGGACTTAAAGGCCGTGCAATTTAACAGAATCCGTTATACACAGACCATTCCCTGTTAATTTAAGCAGACCGTTTGGATATGAGGCATATATATGTTGTTTAATCAGTGTTTGACACCGTATACCCGTACCGTTTACTAAGGGTACGTAGAAAGATCGTCTCAATGTGAGAATCATTTTGAGTATCCACTACTTTAATTTAATTTAGACTTAAATGTAGTATTAAGATGGATAGGCCTTATTATCTAGACCTTTAACTCTTTCCCCCATACGACAATTTTGCAGTAGACGACTTCGAAGATGTTTTTGCAAAAAGAAAAAAAATGAATGGATAACCTACGTCTAAAAGTGGAAAACATTGTGGCAGAATGAGAAATTGCTCGTTTTGAGCAATTTCTTCTTTTGTCACTGTGTTTTCAAAACGCGTCTATATGAGGGAACGGGTTAAGTTTCAGCACTGCTAACAATCAATAGAAAGAAGTAATTGGTAATAACTCAACTTGAGTTGAGTTGAGTTGGTAATAACGGTCATCCCCTTTTCCTCAAGGCCTCATGAGTGCATGCACTTTAACACAACGTAGAAAGAGCTGCAAAAAAGTGTTCGAAGTGTCTTTATTCTCTAGAAACTTATGACGTACACGTACATTGTGTGAGTACGTACAACATGTAATTGTATTGATTTAAAAACATATTTGGGAAAATTCGTTTTACCTACTCCTATATATGCCTTAGAATTCAACCATTTATAAAACAACGCATTAAGCTGCCACGTCTATATCTTTTTAAGTGCAAAAGTTCTCTAGGACCAAGTGTCGCTTACATACATCATATTTCGAGTACTTAAATGAGAGATATATAACGACTTTAGGTTCAATATTTAAAAAACAAAAACTGAGTGAGCAGCATATAACTTAACCGTTTTCCTCATACAACAATTATGCAGCAGACGACTTTGAACATATTTTTACAAACCATAGACAATCTCTATAATTGAATGGATAACCATGACTAAAAGTGGAAAACATAGTGGCAAAAGAAGTAATTGCACGTTTTGTCACTATGTTTTCAAAGAGTCGTCTGCTGCAGAGGCGTCAGAAAGCGTATATATGAGGGAAATGGTTAATTGACTTGTTGGACTATTTCGAGTCACTAGAACACAATGAAGATTTCGTATGCATACCATAATCAGTTTGAATACTAATAACCTAGAATATAATTGAGTCAAATTAAATAACTTTCTATAGTATGTCTTCCAAAGGGAAGAAAGGCGGTAAACATTTTACAGTTTATGTTTATATAATTAAAACCCCCTAATTATCGAATTGTCGACACCTTGATCTCTTCGAAACAAAGATGGACTGCACATAAATATCTGTTGAATAATTTTAATCTTGATGAAGACCAAGTGGTCGAAAATTGGATAACTGAAGAGTTTTAATCATATAAAGTAACTAACTTTCATTTAGTCATTCTGAATTCAAGCACTCATAAAAAACCCAGATTTTTAATTGTACGGAATGACTTTATTCTCTGAGCCCTGGTGCCGTGTACACACATCATTTTGAGTACCCACAACAATTGATTTGATCGATCGTAATTATATAAGTATTGAGTAATAATGTTCATCTCTTTTTTTATCTAGGCCTTCTTAGTGCAAGCACTCATAACAGAGCGAGTGGCTGCCAAAAATCTTAATTTTTCGAAGTGTCTATATTCTCTGGGACCCGTGCCGTGTACACGCTCTCACAGGCGACAGGTAAAACACACGAGAGAGTGGGGGAGTGCGGCTTTGTTTTTGTTTAAAAAATGTTACCGTTATGATGATGTATGGAGGAGGGTATGAGATATTTGGACTTTAACAGTTTATTTATTTTGTTTTCAATAGATGTCTGTATTATTGGTACAGGAGTGATATAGGTAAATTTGGATTTTTCTTAATTGACTTTCTTTTTCTCTCTATGTTGCCATAAAATACGGAGTGTATAAAAAAAGCTTTTGGACTTTATAACTGTGAAGTACGTTTCTTGTATAGTTTAAAAAAAATAGATATGTTATGGGTACCTGTTTAAATTATTTCAATAACATAAGTTCATTCTAATAAAAAAACCTACAAAATAGAATGTATTTCAGGAAACCGAATAATAAAAAAATATGAAAAAGGAAGTGCATTTTACAAAAGTACATAAAAACCCAACACACAGAAACATATTTTCTGATAGGAATTTTACCTTGACCTGTGAAGAATTTTAATTGATTTGAAAATATTTCTTCTACATGAAAATATAAGATCGATGGATTATGTTTGATATAGTGGTTTTACATGAACAGGAAGTTGTTATAATATAAAACAGTAAGTAACTCAAACAGTGTGTTCGAAGTGTACGTTAGAATTGTACTTTTTTTATTTATTTCTTTTTCATCTGTGTTACCCTTTTCCGACATGCAGATTAAAAAAAAGTACTCATACATCTAATGAGCAAGTTCTCCTTTTGCCACAAAGTCTTTAGTTTAACTAAATGAATACACTTTCATTTGTAGAAAGGTTCTATATTTTGTCTAGATGTTTTTAAAAATCGTCTACTCAAGATGTCTTTGTATATGGGAAAATGTTAACCTTTTCATCAACCTGTTCTTTTCACTGCAATAGTTCCATTCTTGCTTTATGAAAACAAGACCGCGTCATACAACAATAATTCCTTCTGAAACTACGTCAATGGCTCTGATAAGTGTAGGCGAACAGTGATGACTCTACTGAGACTGTGCGAAGGTTCGACGTAATCAACTCTTTTTAAAACCCTTTCTCACATACATCACATTTGCAGAGAGCGACTTTGAAAACATCTAGACATAGATATGCAAATCCCCCTTAGATAAAAGTTTAATTATTGAGTAGAGCTGGGAACATTGTGGACATAAGAGAAACTGCTTGTTTCGAGCAATTTACCCTTTCGTCACAAAGTTTTAAAAAGTCGCATTCTGCAGTGAAATCAGAAATCGTCTATATATGGGAAATGCGTTAAAAATGAACGACGAACGTTCTTTTCATTAATACTGCTCAAATAAAATGAAGACTTTTAAAATGTGCCGTTTTGCGAGAAAACCAACAATGTGATGATCTCTGCGTAAAGTCAGCCTAACCATTCAGCGCAGGCTTACCCGGATAGATACTTTTCGCCTCTTGTGGATATTTTCTGTTTTAGGAACCATTTACTCTATACCCCTATCCCTCGGATATGGTATGTGTCGGTCCGCCATAATGTTGGTTTTGTCGCGTGACGGCTCAAATTTGTGATGTATTAATGTCCAGGTTTATTGGAAATTAATTAGACTTAATTTTCAATTTGTGCGTGTTTATGAAAAATGAAATGAACTAACATGAGATTTTGTAGATGTTTATGAGAAGCGAACTTTACTAAAATATGATTGCATCCAGGTGTAATAGAAACGGACTGTACTAAAAGTAACTATGTTCAGGTTTGTGAGAAATATAATGTAATGACCTGAGACTGTGAACATGTTTATGATAGTTCATAAGAAAAGCTACGTACCCAAAAGGGACTGAGTTCATGTTTATAAGAAAAGCTACGTACCCAAAACAGACTGTCCATGTCTGTTAGAAAAGCTACGTATCCAAAAGAGACTGTCCATGTCTGTTAGAAAAGCTACGTACCCAACCGAGACTGTCCATGTCTGTTAGAAAAGTACTTACAATGATAGAGACTTCCAGATCTATCAGAGAGGTAAAAAACTGAAAAAAGACTGTTCATGTTTATGAGAAAAGTTGTGTAAAGAAATGTTACGTACTAAAAAGAAACCGCTCGTGTATATCAGAAAGGTTACGTACTAAAGCGAGATTGTTCATGTTTATGAGTTAAATTATGTATTAAAATGAGACTGGCCATGTCTACCAGAAAGGTTAAGTACTGAACAGAGACTGTTTGGATTTATGAGAAAAGTTAAGAAATAAAAAGAGACAGTCCAAGTCTATCAGAAAGGTTAAGTTCTAAAGCGAAACTGTTTAAGTTAATCAGACAGATTCAGTACTAAAAGTACTCATGTTTATCAGAAAGCTTACGTATTGAAATATGAGACTGTGGTAAGGTTAATGAACATTTACTGAAAAGTACTAAAAAGAAATTGTCAGGAATGTGAAAAACGGAATGTACAGAATTGAGTCTCTGCTCCTGTTTAGAAGAAACAGTATCTACTAAATTTAGACTACATGTTTATGACAATGTAGTTCATTAAGACTGTGCACATGTTTATAAAAAATGTACTACACTAAATTGATATTATAGATATTATACACAGATTTATGGAAACGTGATGCTTTTATTCATACTGTGGACAGGTTTACGGAAAATGGAACGCACTACTCACTGTGCGAGGATTATAAGAAATGTAATTATGACAATTTTGAAACATACATGTACAATGTCTTGAAAACTCTTGAGAACATGCACATTTTTTTTTGGAAATTGCATGTGCTAAATTGAGATGATACATGTAGGTTGATGGATGTCTGAAAGATTGATTTTGCAATGGCTTCGATACTTGCAATTCATAAACTATTTAGAGCAGAGCTAATTAGACTCAACTATTGTCAAAGAGCAGAGAGGTTTAAGCTAATTATATATACTAGTGTTAAGCTTTTTGTAATACTTCTTTGTTATAAGCATCGGCCTCATATAATATAATGAATCACTCGATCATTTGTCAATGTGTCAGCTAACCCTTATTCCACTGTATGCGAGTATAAACAACACTTGTCTGTTATCTTATTAATGACTCCATAATTATATAAACAGTTTACGTGGTAAGATTGTTATTTGGTTTGAAGAACTAGACTACAAATAGTTAACACAATTAATCAAAGCACTATGGTGCTGGCGGCCTGGGAGCTGAAGAAAGAAAGGAGAAGAAGGGGAATTGTTAAAGGAAATAACAATTGCAGCTTATATTCAAGTATACACATTAACATGTTTTGTCGCGCGGGCCCTACGGGCCCCCATGTGAATCCGCCACTGCATTTTCACGCGACTTCGCGAATGTTAATAAGCTTCCATAGTTGACCTCTCGGCGCATTAATTTTTAAAGCATTTGTTAAACTTATATTGGAGTACTCACACCTTAAGTTTTTCACTGATGTTCCAGTAACCTTATACTGATCTTTTTGGGGAGAATTTTAACCTTTTAAATGCAGATTTGTTGAATCAATGATAAACTATTTTTCTCGCGAAGTCTCACCCTGCGTTAATCGGTGCTAACAGCAATTGGCAGGCTGCCAACTGCGAACAACTAAAGCCCTAGTCAAAACATGAGATTAGATA
>JAUELF010235032.1:0-13146 GCA_031471495.1 Clinocardium nuttallii
GTCAAAATTGGCCCTAAACCAGGGTTTTCAAAATAGGTTTTTAGTTACAACTGTTTCACACCAAGCCCTCGATATGTTTTACAAAGTGGTCTGTTGCGGTTTTGATGTATATGGGAAGGGGAAAACTGGCTCTTAAAAGGTTTGTTTTCCTGGACCTCTTCTCAATTGTTTCCTATTTTCCAAAAGTCGGTTTTGTCGTGGCGAAACGGCCACATTGATTGATTGGTTTGGTGTTTAACACCGTTTTAATTCACACACCCCTTTTTCCTGACCTATTCAAGCCAGTATTCACGCAGGAGTCTTACCAAGCAACTGGCAGCTTTTCTACATTTACTGTTAGTCATTTGGGGGGAAACGAGTGGCGCTTGTCGCATTGGCTTTTGACGAACGTCAGAAAGAAATTTGACCGAGTGGCGGTTCGCTCTCACAACCACTGGAGTGACCGCCCTTTTCACTACAGACCATCTTCAGTTTATGTTTATCAGTGTATACTTTTGGATGGTTCAAGGAAACTCCCACTTGTTGTAAGGTTGAAGGTCAGAAGTCCCACAATGCCAAAGGTCAATTTGACATTCAATATAACGGTTCTTTCTCTGCGTTCTAACTAGTTTTACCATCTGTCTCAATATGAGTCACACAAAAACAATTCTAATTCCATATTTATATATGTATTTACAAATGTAGTATTGAGTTGTTCATTTGTAACACACGTTTGTTCATATTTTATTTTGTTTATGTTTGAGACGTTAAACCCCAATCAATCAACCAATCACTGTGATAAGTGTGGTCGTTTACATATAGATGTTATCAAGAACAGAAGCATAGCATATGCTTTAAAACTATTCTATGTGGCTTATATGAGCCATTCATTACTAATCTAGTACTTGCAACAAGTGATAGTTTAAGGTTCAAGCCCTACCTCAGTCACCACTGAAACAGAATTTTAATTATTTCGAAATGAATCCTATATATTCGCATATAAATACATGTACTTAAAAGGCCTATTTTAGATGACACCATAATCATAAATATATATCTTGACTAACCTACAATCTGTGTAACAATATATATACATCGATTTTCCTTTTCTCCCTTCCGTTTTAAAATTGGTTCAATTACTTGTTGTTTACAGTTAATACTTAAGCCGCCTCGCGAGAAAACCAACATTGTGGCCTCTGCGTAATGTATCGACCCGGATCAACCTAAGTATGCCGCGCAAGCTTACCCGGAAGGACATTTTTCGCCTCCTGTGGATTTTCTGTTTCAGGAATCATTACTCTATACCTCTACCCCCATGATACGGAATGTGTCGGCCCGTATCAATATGCGTGGAGTGTTCAAGCTGATCTGGGTCGATACATTACGCAGATGCCATAATGTTGGTTTTCTCACGGGACGGATCAATTATTATGAATGTATTCTATTAATCTCCAAACGCAGGAAATGGGAGAATGATAATTATTATCATTATATAGTAGTAGTAGTAGTAGTATGAGTAGTTATAGTAGTAGTAGTAGTAGTAGTAGTAGTAGTAGTAGTAGTAGAAATAGTAGTAGCAGTAGTAGTAATAGTTATAATAGTAGAAGTAGTAGTATGAGTAGTAATAGTAGTTGTAGTAGTAGTAGTAGTAGTAGTAGTAGTAGTAGTAGTAGTAGTAGTAGTAGTATCATCGTTTTTAATCATTATTATTATCATCCTCGTTTTATTTCTATTATCATCATCATCATCATCATCAGCATCATCATCATTAGTATTATCATTTTTATTTTAATTAATTTTATCATCAAACATCACCAGCATCATAAGTATTAGTAATATTATTATCATTATTATTATTATTATTATTATCAACATAATTAATATCATTAAATCAATAGACGCGACTCAAATGTACTTAGTTTAAACTTATTTATTTTACATCGATTGCGAAACAAGCTTTAAGCTTATATTAATCACGTTCGATGACTGCTACCTCGAGACACAACCGGTGCACAATGTACTTCAAAAGATGTACGTAGGCAAATTTCAACTACCGATAATTTAAAAACATGTCAGGAAGGTAGGTTTTCGTATAAGGCGACTCACTCACTGATGGCATGTCATATTGTCTAAGGTGTAAAGTTATCCGGGTACGTTATATCGTATTACGACCAACATCGTAATTCAAAACGTACCATGGTAACTGGGGTTAGCTACATTTTTTTGTCCGTCTGATAAGCTTGGATACATTTTTGTACCCCGATTAACCGACTGACCTGAAATGTAAAGTTGTCTCTTTATTAACCCCTTCCCTCATGTAGACGCTTTATGACGCCTCTGCAGCAGACGGCTTTTTCAAAACATAGTAACAAAAGTAGAAATTGCTCAAGAAGAGCAATTTCACCATTTGCCACAATGTTTTCCACTTTTAGACATAGGTTATCCATTCATTTATAGAGATTTTCCATTTGTTGACAGAATATGTTCAAAGTTGTCTGCTGTAGAATTTTCGTATGAGGGAAAGTGTTAATCCTTTTCCCACATACAATGAATCCGTAGCAGACGACCGACTTGGAAATTATAAATTCCAAAATCTCTATCAATGAAAGTAAGATTATTGGGGTTTAAATCATTGTGCCGGCTCGACCAACTTTCTTTCCGACGTTTTACAAAAGTGAATGCGACATGCGTCATTTGTCTTCCACCAATGGGCTAAGTCTATATGGAAAAGCAGCCAGTTGCTTGGGAAGATTGTTGTGTAGAGTACTGGCATGAGAAAACCAGGAAAAACATGAGTATGTGAACTGGCCGCCGTGATATGACGTATAAATGGTTAAACACGGCGTTAAACCCCAATCAATCAATCCATCAATCAATCAATTAATTAATCAATAAATCAATCACCCAACCAATCAATCAATCACTCAATCACTCAATCAATCAATCAATTAATCAATTAAATCATTGTGGCAAATGGAGAAATTGCTCATTACGAGCAAGTTTGAATTTTGACAATATGATATAAAATATCGTCTACTGTAGAGGCGTCGGAAAGCATCTATATTTTGAAAAAGATAACCTTTACACATATACAGATGCTATTTTTACGCCTTTAAAGCAGACGCATTTTGAAAACATTTTGACGAAAGGAGCAATTTCTCCTTGCGTCATGCTGTTTTCAACCATATTCCTTAATTGTTCATTCGTTTAATGAGAGTCTGCATATTTTGTCTAGACGTGTTCAAAGATATTCACTGAAGATTTCTTGTATGTGGGAAAGGGCTTAAATACATGCGATGTGTCTGATGATGAAACTAAACATTTTCTAATAAGGTTTTAAAATGTTAACATTAATTATAAACACTTTAAACAGTTTGTTAGTTAAATAACGGCGTGTAAATTACCAGTTCTACTGGGCCATTTATCCTGGCACCAGACAGCCAATCACAACCCTGTGTACCAAGGAGGACACCCATTACAACCCGGTCGGGGATCGAACCCGCGATCCGAGGCGGACGCTCTCCCACTAAAACCACCGAGGCGGTCAATATCACTCTTATGACCAAATAGCTCAATAGGTAACGACGAGCGCTATCACTTCAGGGGTCGTTGGTTTGAAATCTGACCCGTCCCTCCATCCTTTCATGTGCTTGGCAAGAGTCAATATGATCAGGTTCACTCCCTTCCACCGAAGGGCTAAATTGGCTATGTTAGAGGAACAAGGTACGTATGACAATGCTAAATATTTTATTTAAAGTAATTAGGCCACCGGCCCATAGTACAATGCATTCTATTTAACACATATTAAGGGGCTGAGAATGATGTCCTTATCACTTTTTCATTAACATACAGATGAAATATGAAAGTATTTTAATACATCAGGATTGTCGTTTCGAGGCAACGTATACAAGTCATCAATATTGGTGTCATCAAATTAAAATACAGTTCTTAATTGATCACACTTTTGGCAGTGAAATAACACATGAAATTCACAAAATGATAGACGTTTCCAACGTCCTGTGCAATCCACACATAGCCACAACCGTATAGAAAAGCATAGTAAGTTTTTAACATAAGTACTCCATGTTCTGCGTCCAACATCATCCAAGGATATATCTGTTATTTGGCATTAATAATAATCGACACCAATATTTAATAAAGTAAGGGTAATGATCAACATAAATAGGATATAGATGTATACCACATTCTCCAAATGCTACAATGTTATTTGTTTTACTATTTAATTTTAGATATCTTTTACAAAAGTTTCTACGACTTCTGAATAGGTATAGCCCCCATACTTGCGCTCCGTAGCACAATATTGGTTTTATCATCGAGTCAAACAACTTAAAAAGATCTTTACCAGGAAATTAACCGAATGCTCTCTGATATTTATAAATAGAAACAGTAGCTTTCCTGGGCTTGAGCTGCAAGCTTTTGTTGAGCTGAAAACCATGACAGCATAGGGGTAAAGATAAAACCCAAATAGATGTAGTGTGATGATAGAGCTGTTCTTTACATAAAAAAACATTTTTATTATTTCTTAGTGGTCCACCATTTCTGATTAATTTCCATACCTGTGTCAATGCAGAATTTGTTTATTAGGAATATTGTCTGTAAACAAATATACCGTTGATATTACCAGGGACTAAGATCTTCGTCCCTGATATTACCCCTCGCTTAGCCTTGTACAGAGTTGGTTGATAAAGAGAGAGGAAATTGTTTTGCTCCCTGTGTCTCCTTGTCTAGTCCCTATGTTACACTTGAAAAAACTCGGTTATACCAGCGTTAGGTTCTTTTTACACAAGAAATGATATCTGATTACATTGCTACTAGTACATTAAAAAAGTGTCCGTGTATACCTATATTTCTAAGACATTCAGAAAACTTATAATGGTTTATTTTATCAAAAGCTTTGCGGATTAAAATGGGACTCCCTGTTTTGATAAGTATTTATATAACTGCCTGTAATGCATATATGTTATAAGCTTTAGAATAATTTCTTCTAAACCCAGATAGAGCTTCGTCAATCTTATGATTTTCTTCCGCCCTGTGATATAATGATACTTGAAAATATTGTATACATTGTTGTAGTAAACGATATTCTTCGATAGTTACCTGGGTTATTCTTACTTCCCCATTTAAAGATTCACATAACGTATTGTGCCCATGTCTTAGGGAATACACCCGTTATAAGTATATTTTTAAATAATTTGTTTAGATATGGAAGAATGTCTACAGACAAAATTCCCTTGTCATACTCAGACAAAATCCTAAACTTACATAAATCCCCTACAGACAAAATCCCCTAATTAAAATATACTCTACTTTATAAATGTTCATATTCCCTACTATATATATATATGTTACATGCTAATATATTTATATACATATTTAATATTAAGTAACACGTTAGTGGTTAAATGTTGTTTACTAGCTTACACAACACATTAATTATGCTTAATGATTAAACCACAAGCCTACACAAGAAAACATGTTCAAATTTTGATTTTGTGTTTATGCAGAGTATACATGTAAATCGAAAGATCATCGGATAAAAATGTCGACGTATATTCAACAGCTGCTTGAACTGGTAATGCATTATAATCTGTGAACCAGTTGGAACAGTGTTCGATTATATCATTGTTCTTTAAAAGATATAGAATCGAGTGTAGCTTACCGAAAATACGTCACATGACTGGAGATTACGCAAGGCTCCCAAGAGGTGTTTAAGTTTCCTTTGGCGATACTTAACTGAAAACTTATCATGTTTCAAAAATAATTAATATTGTTCTATTAAATATTATATTTCATACGTTTTTACTTATTTCTTTCACTGAAATTTATTTCTTAAGAAAAACAATTAAAGGTTAGTATGCAGAACATTTCATTTTAAAAATTCACCTTATAAGTGCCTCTCGTAGTATCACCAACATAACTATGAACCAATCAAAACGTTTCATTTCCTTTATTTCTTCGAAATTATTCCTTAAATACAACATTTGATTGGTCTACAATCTAGATCATTTGTTTAACATCTAGGTCAAAACTAAGCTTAGACGTCTATTGCTGAAAATTAGACAGCACAGTGAAGTAATTTATAGAAAAAAACTACACATGTTCATAACAATGTTCAAATGTAGAGTTTAGCTCTAAAAATAAATATTTGTTCATGGTAGAATGGGCAAGTCAGACTGCTGTGGGATATTTTGTAAATGAACAGCAATACATTGTAAAAAAAAAATAACTCCCAAATACATATACATGCACAAACGTCTGCAGAAGACGAATTTTTTTAAAAACGCTGATGAAAATGGGGAAATTGTTCATATTTTGGTCTTCTTTGATAATCATTAATTGATAATTCACTGCCTGTTTTCCCCATAACTGTTTTATCCATAGTTTAAATACACAATGTACTATTTGTAATGTTAATTATTTCTTTTCTAGTATATAGTATGTGAACTGACGCAAACTTGAACAAATCCGACCAAGTAATGCATTTTGTGATCAGCAGCCAACTGTCTTAAGCAGCCAGTTTCATCATTTCCATTGGGTGGCTGCTGATCGCAAGTTTGACTGTGCGAAATAATATGTTAAATGACTTATTCCGGTGTTCACGTCACATAGAAATTGTAATTAATATAATATTAGCATTACATATATACCTAGGGGATTTTTGTCTGTAGGGAATTATAACCGTATGCCTGCGAAATTGTATGCATATTTTCAATTAAGTTTTCTCTGTTCACGGATGCATCAATACTCCTTTTCTACGTACGGTTATCTTATAATGTATTTGTATATATTTTACAGGTTTAAATAAACGACGCGATGTTGAAAATGTTGTGGCTAGTGTGACCAACGCAACATATTATTAACATTTCTGATTATCTACAAACATAATTTAACAACCAAACCCTAGCATGTCTCCCATTTACGCATACCGTTAACAAGAGGGAAAACAATCGTATATTTCATTAAGGCATATCTTGTACACAGGGAAAAACTAGCAACAAAACCCATATTATCTTCCTTAAATAATAATATTTAATTCATGTCCGCATACATACATCATGCATGTGTCATTTTCATGCGATAATAGTGTAAGTGTTTTATGTCCTCTTTGTCCAAATGGATGATTGGTTGATAGGAAGAATCCAATTACATTTTCAATATTTTTCAATTATTATCATAGCGACCAGTTCACCAAATTTCCTTGCTTTTTCGCACCAGTATTCAATACATCGTTTTTCCGCGGCCACGGCTACCTTCCCATATAGATTATTAAGCCAATGGGTGTACTTTTGTCAATCATCGGTGAATGATCGATGCAGTGTTCGCACCTACGAACCTTGGATTGATATCCCTCGTCATTACCCGAATGAGCTATCGAAGTTTTTCAACAACAGGAACCAGAAACGCGAATTATTGGAGCATAGGAGCCCAGTAACGCAAATAATGGGAACACAGGAGCCAGTAACGCGAATAATTGGAGCACAGGAGCCAGGAACGCGAATTATTGGAGCTTCTGATCCAGGAACGCGAATTATTGGAGCTTCTGATCCAGGAACGCGAATAATTGGAGCACAGGAGCCAGGAACACGAACTTTTGGAGCACATGAGCCAGGAACGCGAATTATCGGAGCACACGAGCCAGTATCGCGAATTATTGGAGCAAAGAAACCAGGAACGCGAACTATTGGAGCACATGGACCAGTAACGCGAACTATTGGAGCACATGAGCCAGGAACGCGATATATTGCCGCACATGAGCCAGGAACGTGATATATTGCAGCACATGAGCCAGGAACGCGAATAATTGGAGCACAGGAGCCAAGAACTCGAATTATTGGAGTACAGGAGCCAGGAACGCGAATTATTGGAGCACATTAGCCAATAATGTACAATTTCAATTGGAGCTAATGCCAGTTTCCATGTGCCATGACACTCCCAACGTTATGCAAAGAAGACTTTCTATCTGTTTACACATACTTTTGGTCATTAGCGGTTAACGATTGACCTATCCGTAATGACTTGCCATGCATCGCAATAAATGAATGACAAAGCCTGTGTTCGATTTCAACGATCCCTTGCTCGATGGCCCTGTTATTACCGACTATTTAAGACATACCAGTTGGACTAAATATAGCTGAAATGGCTACAATCAATTTTATGACCAACAAATGAGCCATCTCGAGAGGAAACCAACCGTTATTCATGATTATGGCCTCATCGTAATGTATCGACCCAGATCAGCCCGCGCAGTCCGCAGTCCAGTCTAATCCGGGACGACACATTCCGTCTCTGGGAGATAAAGGTAAATATCAATGGCGAAAAATGTATACCCGGATAAGCCTGCGCGGCATGCTCATGCTGATCCGGGTCGATACTTTACGCAGAGTCCACACTGTTGGTGATATCGCGGGACGGCTCATATGGAGACTGCATTTAAGGTTTTTTTAACTTATAGCAAACCAACCGTAGGGTTTTTGCGACCAGCGTAGAACCAGAGCATCCCGTACCACCAGGTCAACCCTTCCCCAATTGCAGATGAATTAAACGCATCTGCGCCAGACAACTTTTAAAACAGTGTTGCAAAAGGAGAAATTGCACATGATATTACACGATAGGAAACGGCGTAAAACTTAACAAAACAAATTAAATTATTAGAATATCTGAAACAAATCACAGGCATATAAGCACACGCAAGGATCATTTGAAGTGTTTAAAATTATTGTTTGCTCTCTTTTACAAGCACTTACAACGCGTGGTTAGTTTAAACAAATCATACCTCAATATTTATCTACATACGCGATAACTTCTCCCGGGTTATATCAAACTGTCACAGTCACGTGACAGATAAGTCGGTGAATACTTTATCTCATATTGGGGTTTTACGCCGCTTTTCAAATTTATTTCAGTTATATCACGGCGACAGTTCACTTATTCATGATCCCTGGGTAAACAAACCAGTACTAGGCTAGAAAATGTGCCTTGCCCAAGGGCACTCCACCACGTCCGTAGTGCCGCGACTGCGGGTCGATAAAACAAAGAAATGAAGCTTAAATAATTTCGTATTCGTATTTCTTTTTACAGTATAATAACGTTACTCCTTTTAGTCGACCGGGATAATGACCCCGAGTTTAAGAAACAATGTAACTTAATTCCTAGATGCCTCGATTCCCTATAAAGGAGTCAAATTACGCCGTACTAGGACGAGTGCCCTGGTTTTTTCATACCGATTTCAAAATTAGCACAATTCTATAAAGATGATACATGTCTGCAACCCACGTAAAACATGTCCCGACCTCGTTTTTCTCTAGATTGTGCGTGCTAAATGATGGATCACCTTCGTTTAGTATTATTACTATTTCAGAAAACTTGTATGTTGAATGATGCCTTCCAGCATGCAGTAATTGAACGTTGCTGATATGTGTGCGACATACATCTTGTTTTCTTCTATTTCAGTGAATTATTTATTTTCTGAAATATACTATTATGTAGCCTAAGCATATCCATTCGTCACACTATGAGTTAGTAAAAAAGGGGCCGCTTACATGAATTGTGTAATTTTCATTGAGCAAAGGTCATGTGACGGTGACAGTTCAATATACAGGTGGAATACGTATGCTACACATCTGGTTGCGAGCGACCCGAAGTTCTAGACAAATACTACAACCGCAACACCTTAATTCAAATACTCATACTGCATCCATGAAAAGTCGGGTTATCAAAAGATTCAAGATTCAAGACTTCATTCACAAAAGACAATAAGACACCTTGTACATATCGTCTTACAGACACACACATTTATATATGAATATATACATTTTTGTCATTTACATCTTCTTCCTGGTTAATGGTAGTTATTTAACGAAATGACTACATAACAATAAGGAAAAGTAGTAGAGACAAGCGACGATATAAATAGATAATTTTAGAAAGTGCATTTCATAGAGATATTTCTGGTATATGTTTCTATTTGATATCCTATATTTCCATTTTTATTTTCATTTATTTATTTGAATTAATTGTGTTTAAGAGGAAGGAAAATGAAGAACGAAATGATAGAGATAGATAGACATAGATAGAGCGAGGGAGATAGATAAAAAGAGAGAGAGAGAGAGAGAGAGCGCCCCCAAACACACACACACACACACACACCGACAGACAGATAGATAGATAAAATGAAAATGTCTTAATAAAGAGAGGGAGAGAGAGAGAGGACAACGGACATAGAAGGGGACACAGACAAGGAGAGAGACACAGTCAGATATATCAATTAAAATGTCTAACAGTTGCAGATATTTACCGAAATTAAAACGTAATTGTGCAAAAACGTAGGTATGTCTACTTGTATTATTTAAATATACTTAATTATTATAAAGCACACTATTATATACAAGTAAAGTTTTTCAGGTGCTTATCAAAACAAAACGCAAGCGACCTGCATCCTGATATTACCATGTTTAATCATGCTCCTTGTATTGTAGAAGAATATAATTTAATTTTAAAATTCTTGAAAATGGAAAATAAACTTCTTGTAAAATCAAAGGAATTGATAAAATATACTTTTTTGCTTTAGAGGTTTTACTTCTTTTGCCCTATGTTTAAATATATTGATAACAGCGTTAATTTTACGAATAAATACATAACTGAAACCAATATTATTTAATATGTATTCAACCAATTTTCTTTATTTTCATTTATATAATTAACATTTGTTTGTAAATTGCCATAATGTATTTACGTTCGTCTGTTCTCGTGATTTTAAGCCAGTATGAAAGGCGTTGTAACTTTAAAGGTAAACTTCCCAATGCATTTAATATACAATCATTTGGAGTCTGAATTCTGACGTGTAGTAGTTGATTACACACTCTAGTATGAAGTCATTCCAGCGCTATAGCCTCGTTGAAGCCCCATACCTCGTCCCGTATTTAAATATTACTAAGTAGAATTCTAACAACTGCCTCAATCGTCACTCAAACGAATAGAACGTTACGGGAAACATCTGCCCAATTGGTCGCCTAGTCGTACAAACAGCATACAAGAAGCGTATGCCCTATTTGTTTATGAGTCGTACTGTTCGCTTAAACGCCTCTGGGAACAAGTATCGACTTAAATACCTACTATAGACAATGTTTGGTCGTAAAAGACAATACATTTATAATGTCGGTTATAGCATCAGTTTTAACGGATATTGAGATACGGTTCATATATCTGCAGACAAAGTGTAACGACTTTCGAAGGTTTAGAAACTATTGGTTGTGAACATTAGGTGGCTTTGAGTCATTATCTGTCGTCAGATATATCTATCACAGTAGTCATTTATTTTTATTTTTCGCATCGACAACATTATCAGAGTTTCGCATATCAGCGTCTGCGTGTAAAGCAATCACTTTCAAATCAGAACTTAACTTCGCTTGTATATATATGACGACTGCCTATTAAAGGTTAGTCTCAGATTGGTCTTTCCGTAAGTCAATTAAACTGTCGCCTACATAATTGTTTATATTAATAGGGGTGATTACCTATTTACGTAAAGCAGATAGAGAAGTAGTGATGGCCGAGTGCATTTTGGTTTAAGATCGAGCGTAAGTAATATCGTGCGATTTTACTAGCTAGAAAATCGAGCACCTCTCCGTGAATATTTGAACGTATAGGGTCACTTCGCGGGTACCTTTTATGCGATGCCATCAGATCTAATATACGCACAGCTGAATACTTTAGTCTGATCATTATGATTGATTGATTGGGGCTTAACGCCGTTTTCAACATGTGTTACAGTTCATCTTCTCGTGTGTTTCCTTACTTTCTCACACAAGTACTTCGCACAACATTCTTTCCAGGCAAGTGACTGCTTGTCCACATAAACTATAAGCTCATTGGTGAAAGACGAACGCGCTTGTCACAGTGACTTTTGTTAAACGTCTGTAAGAATGTTGGACGAGCTGGCATTCAAACTATCAACCCCTGGACAGACAGCCCGCATAGCTACAGACTGAGCCACAGCGGCTCGGCTGATTATTATAATATATGTATAAAAAAAATAATCTGAATACACCACAGGGCGTCAGGATAGTGTGCAACTTCATAAAAACGAAGGTAAGTGTTTAGGTATATAATGTAACGCTTTCCCTCCAACAGATATTTCCTTTTGCCACAATGTTTTCAACTTAATTGAGTACTAATTTAAGTTTTATATATTATGACTACATGTTTTCAAAGTCGTCTGCTTCAGATTGGTTGAATGTCGGAAAGGATTAAAAGTACACCAGGATTGAAACAGACGCCGTCTGCTTAGCGTAAGACGGTATTATGTCTGAATTGAAAACACATTGTAAACACTGTTTGTAAAGGTAGAAAATGATATTTGTGAACAATGTCTCCTTTATAGGACTCTATAGCTGATGTGTCACAGTGTGTCTATATAACGTAAATATCTAAACAATCCTACTTCTTAAACGTAACTCAATGTTCGAAATAACAACTACAACTTTCCTAAAACTAAATTTAAAATCAAATAACCGGAGACAAGACGTTGAAATTTAAGTTAAAAACAAAACACAACAAAAAGCCGTACATTATTAAACATGCAGTCTTTATTACGAGTTTGGAGTTTGTTAATTTTACAGGGATTCAAAGATATGTAGGATTTTGCATTTCCAAATACGGATATACAGCTTCCAACTTATCGCCATTTTCATTCAAAAAACGGCCCAAGAATATATTGTAAACAGTTGTACCTACGACCTTTTACAATTAACTAATGTTCGGCTGAATACCGCTATCTGGTATCACCATTCTTAAACTTTGTTGAAGTTTATTAACCTTTGCCCATTAATAAACGCATTTAGATGTGTTCTAAGTCGTCTGCTGCAGATTGTTCGTATTTCGGAAAGTTTTAAGATTTATGTAATATTCGTTGTACAAAGTTAATGAGAAACGAATGTTGCATACTTAGAAAAGCTGCTCGTATGTTTATGCCGAGAATTGTATAGTTTGTTTGAAATAGCCATGTCACAGTAATACAAAATCGTTGTATACAGGTCATTGACAAAGAGATTTTAAACGGAATGTATATTGTTTTTATGGCGCATCGACAGCTAAGGTCATTTAGCGCGCAATTAAATTTAATTATTCATGATACCTGGGTAAACAAAC
>JAUELF010235043.1:3652-22852 GCA_031471495.1 Clinocardium nuttallii
AAAATCTATAAAATCACAGTATACATCAAATGATTTGCATATCTAACAAAACAGTTTAACAAATATAAAACACTAATTTACCAAAAATCTATAAAATCACAGTATACATCAAATGATTTGCATATCTAACAAAACAGTTTAACAAATATAAAACACTAATCTATAAATATATAAAAAACACTAATCTATAAAAACATATAAAAACAGTATACATCAACCCCAGTGTACATCTACCCAACCTTTCACTTTCTAATAATAGGTGAGTCTGTCAGGAACTCTCCTCATCCGTTGCGGGTAACGTCTGTTTTGTCTCTGTAATTGCCCGTTCATCCTGTTTTGTCTCTGTAATTGCACGTTCATCCTGTTTATCCACCTAACAACGTTGTTGTGTACAACAGTTACATAATCAATTAATATATACTCCACACGTGATAGTACAAGCTTACACACCAATGAAATGATGATTATGATGATAATGCCCACCAAATCTGAAATGAGTTAAAATCATTCCGTTTTTGTATCTCGTTTTACTTTAGGTTGATTTCTAATTCTACCTAACCCATATACTTCGTGTTCTGTTGATGCTGTTGTTGTTGTTAATTCAAAAACTGTTTCTTCACTATTTTCAATATCATCAAATAATATGTTGTTGCTTAAACTGTTTATCGTTCTTGTTTGTTGTAATTGCCATCTACGTAAGAAGAAAATGATAACACCAACGATGATGATGATGATGATGATGATGATGGTAGGGATTATGATTTTTAATTGTATAGTATGATCTGAAACAAATGATAAAACGAAATGAGAATGTATTCATCAATGACTCTCATGTTACTGAAATATGTAACTTGAAACCCTAAGAAAAATGTGAATGAATGCATATAACCGTCATTACAAAGCTTTCTATATCAAATACTAAGATTACATTACATCATCATATATGGGTTCTACTGTTTGATTGTAGATTATGGTACTAATTGGTTCCATATAATGCGATAAATTATCAGTCATTTCAAAGTTCTCCCTCGATCTATAAATGGGATGATTGATAACTGGTAAATTTCTGGGTACTGTACGTTTTTTCTTAAAGCACATAACTGGTTTATTTTGTTTTTTGTATCTAAACCACAGTGCTAATATTACAAGTCCGATAATAAAAACAGTTATAGACACAACGATGTAGTAAGTAATGCTGTTTGTTGATACTTTACTCGACTTTGTAGTAGTTAATGAGAAGGGTGAAAAGTTGATTGTTATACCTTCCAAAGAATAGTTGCTGTCTATAGTAGAAGTAGTAAGAAAGCTGTTCGGTTGAGTGGTTGGTTGGATCGGTTGAGTCACTGGATGGATGTGTTTCTGATTAGGTCCACTGGTTGATGTTTCTGGATGCTATGAAAAGAAATTTAGTATCATAAACGTAAACACCTGAAAAATGTTCATGTGATAATATTTATAAAGCTTCACAAATCTAACTACAATAAACATAACATAGAATGTACATCTAACACAATCGATAAGAGGTTATCTTTAACCACTCTTGTTTTAACATAACATTAAACCCAACCGGGTAGGTCACTTGGTAGCGTATCTGACTAATGATCTGGAGGTCGCGGGTTCGATACCCGGTTGTGCCGAACATTCTTTCGGGCGATTTTTTCCATTGCCTCTCACCTCTGATTTATGTGAGAAAGAATGTTGTGTAAGTACTGGTGTGGGAAAGCTAGGAAAACATAGGTTGGTACACTGACCACCGTGATATGATCAAAGCTGTTGAAAGCGGCGTTAAACTACAAACAAACAAACATAACATTAACCTTCATTATCTCCATCGCAAAGATATACGCACTGTTTAGTAGATACAATATGTATTTCAGCTTACACAGAACACCTATCGTTGTTTTCTGTAAGAACAATTTTAGCATATGCATAGACCAAGAGTCGCTAACAGTATCGCTCCGCTTGATTCATCCCAAGGATTGACCAAGCATTTCTTATTGAATCTAATATAGACCTAAGTAACACTTAACCCTTTCCCTCATACGACAATTCTGCGGCTGATGACTGTGAACATATTTTGTCAAAACATAGATCATCTCTATAACTGAATGTATAACCTATGACTAAAAGTGGAAAACATTGTGGCGAAAGGGGAAATTACATGTTTTGTGCAATTTATTCTTTTGTCACTATGTTTTCAAAAGCTGTCTGCTACAGAGGCGTCAGAAAGCGTCTATATGAGGGAAAGGGTTAACAAATAAACAATATATATAATCCTATGTAACAAATGATTACACATGTTAAAAGTATACAACACTAATAAACGGTTTACTTACGCAATGAGTTTCCACATCAATATCTTCAACGTACACCATCAAAGTAGAATCCGAGATAACATGATCACATGGTGATAAGTCGTCAAAACTTGAAGAAGAGATCACAAGTTCTCGAATCTGATTTGGGAGGATAACGTAACTATTTCGCAATGTGATGAAATTAACCCTTGTCACTTTCCTATCTAAATTTCGGAAAATATATGTTCCTGACGTTGAAAATTCACAATTAATTTCAAAGGGTAATCCTCCATCTGCACACAATGCAATAATATCCCCACACACATACTGATTATGTATCATAATAAACAACAAAGTGAAATGCAATAGTAGACCCATGATGATTTTGACCAATTAATTTTCAACTGACACGTGCTTACTTGTAAAGTGTTTAACCACTAAGTAATAAACTGCATGAAAAATTGTCCAACGATTACTGTTTGGGACGTGTATTGGCATCATGCCAGATGTTTGTAGCAAATTTAGGTCTACCGGTAAACGGTCACTAACGGGTCAGTTATGCAAGATTTTGAATGATGTGGCAAATCCCACAGAGATCAAAGCATCAGCCAACAACACACGTTCCAAGAAAAGAGACTGACTACCGAAGCTAGTTCTTATGTAATGTGTTATAGATTATCGGTTAAAGACTAATAATGTGTTTATTTGAAAAGAGTTGTATAAATTATATTGTTTGTGGTTAATAACATTATCTATAATAAATATTAGGCTGACATATGTGCGGTTTGTTTTATTAACTAGAACAAATTTAGTCAATCACTCTGCTTTTCGCGCTCTTTTTGTGCACACAATAATTATGAAGTGGGGTTGACCATGGCACGGATAATGGACAAATGACATAGCTATAATAACCTTGGATACTAAGAGAAAATTTCTATTTAGTTAGAAACCTTATTAATATTCACACCACGTGATCTGGAAACTCTGTAAAAGTCAACCAATTATAGAGTTTGGCGCTAATTTGCCCTGTTGGGTTTGAGTCCTATATAAGAAGACACCGTTTACCAATCAATCATTCTGTCTTCTGCTAAAGTACACAGCAACATGTCTACAACATTTAGAATGATTGATAATAGCACGGGGAATGTTCTCCGCGTTAGCCAAGAGTTTGGCTATGGTCGCTATAAAGTAGCCATAAACACTTTTAATGACTACCATTATGTACACCTTGGAGATGAAAAGAAACGCAAATTTGTTAGCATGGAATTAACAGACTTCCAGGAGTTGCTGAAGCTAGCCCCCGCTCTGGTGAAAGAGGGGGAAACTATCAACCCGAAAAAGGTTAGTCTTATGATTTAATATGTTTTTATTTGTTTAATACATGTAATTTACAATATTTAGTATTATTACTTGTTATAACATTTTAGTCATTTTTCATAAAAGGGTATGACTTGCCACAGGTAGGGTTTGAACCCAAGACGTGTAGTTCCTATCCCAGTGCGTTACCGACTGTGCTATGGTTGTGGTTATCATTATTACTTGTTCATTAAAGTGAGAAATATGTATTAATAAAATATTTGTTTTCATTTTACTTTTAAGATTAACCAACCCATGAAGAGGTCGTTGGTGGATGATAAAGAAAATCTCCCCGTCAAGAAAATTCAAGCAACCCAGAGTTTGTTGAGAACAAAACCTGTGCGTGTTGGTAACGAGTGGGGTCGGGTGTCCGACTTTGATTCTACACATCGGCTAAAGTCATCAACAACATCGTTATCATCAACGTCAACACAACCCTCACAGTTGATGAATGCGCGACCAATTCTCCCCCAACAGATAATGATGCAATCATCATCAATACCATCATCTACACTACCACCACAAATGATGCTATCAACACAACCCTCACAGTTGATGAATGCGCAACCGATTCTACCCCGACAGATGATGATGCAAACATCATCAATCCCATCATCTACACTACCACCACAAATGATGTTATTAACACCACCCTCATCATCAATTCTACAACCTCCACCGGTGGTGTCAGTGACAGCAACGGCTCCCCCTTCATCAGCTCCTTCTTCAACATCATCACTGTTGAAAAATATGTTGACATCGAGGCAGTATGAACAGGTTTCACCACCCCACTCATCATCGTTGATCGCATCAACAACGACAACATTACCATCAGAACTGTTCGAACAACCGTCAACATATCAATCGATTGACGTGAACGATTTCTTAGATGACTATCAAATGTGAGAATGTGGAATATAAATAGTACATATTATAGTTTTTCTTTAATAACCTGAATGTTTATTTCTTTAATTCCCTTTTTTAATTGTACTCGTTTGTATTCCTCTGTATAATAGTCATTATTAAAGTATATAAAATCAAGTTGTTGTTTTGTGTTTCTATTTTTTGTAATTCTGTCAACAACACTACAACAAAATACGCTTTAACTTCGTTAAAAGTACTATAAAGAATTAATATAAACGTTTAACGCGTGTTCTGTTGTAATGTTTCGTTTGTTTGGAGTTTAACGCCGCTTTCAACAGCTTTGATCATATCACGGTGGTCAGTGTACCAACCTATGTTTTCCTAGCTTTCCCACACCAGTACTTACACAACATTCTTTCTCACATAAATCAGAGGTGAGAGGCAATGGAAAAAATCGCCCGAAAGAATGTTCGCCACAACCGGGTATCGAACCCGCAACCTCCAGATCACGAGTCAGATACGCTACCAACTAGCTACCCGACCAGGTGTAATGTTTCGCAATCAAGTTAATGTGTATAAACTAACATACACCTGAAGTTAAACTTTGTATACGTTTACACGTGTACACGTTCTCATAGTTTAGTTAACACTAGATGTGTGATCTTATACTTTAAAAAAGAGAACAAATACATGTATCTTGCCAAACAAAACCCTGGTAATTGTTTGCACAAAAGATGTAAATCAATTTAGCGTTGAAGTCCTCCCAACCGTTCAGCGACTTATTCCTTTCCACTGTCCAGCAAGTTTATGTTTGAGCCATGATACTAAACAAACATCGTTTGCGGGTGTAAAGCTACTGTAAGAAAGCTGTATCGACCCACCACAAAACTGCAGTGTATAAAGATAAAATGTTTACATGAATTCAGCGTTTAGTACAGTTTCGCTTTCTATCGATCCAGGAGAGAAGCGTGTGGTTTAAACCATGAGCGTATCGTCGTTCTACTAAACTTGTGTCTTGCTATATTTTAACTGTAGTAAACTTTAATATCCGTGCATGCCGTGAAGGTTTATTTTTCTTCAACATAACCACGTCATATAAATTCATTCTAGTGAAACTTGTGCTGTGTGTTACAACGGAATGAATGGAGTACACGCTCAAAGGTATATACACAACATAAAAAACAGATACATTTTCTTTCTTTAACTAAGTTTATTTTACATTCATAAATAAATCTACACAAAATAATGACAAACATATCAATAATTCATTACATATCTAAACTATAAATTGATACAATCAAAACATATCATCAACATTCATCTAGTAATTTATAATAACAAATGTAATATTTAACTTCAACTGTTACTTAAACCTTATGTATACTATGAACTAAACAAGGTTATGTACAAGTCAAATAGATGTTTGAGAATAAAACATAATACCAAATTATCTAAAATCAATTTTATTTACAAACTAGAGTCTTAAAGCAACATGGACACATAGTTTAAGGCAATGCATAATGTCCATAAGCCACACTTGCTATCCCATCATCCAACCAATATCTCTTATCACAAAAAGGACTCAAAGATATCTTATTTATTTTATCACAGTACATGATATGGTGATCACTGCGTAGTCCAAACATGGTGGACTTAGTTAGCGAACTGTTTAGCAGAGTTTGTTTGTAGTGTTCATGCATCAATTCTTTCTTCACAACTGAGCGTGAAATGCCTTTACACCGTTTTTCATTAATTTCTTTATCATCTTTGTCATAAATATAGCTGTACATTTTTGGACGTAACCCCACAAATTCTTTCATGGGTATACCTCCTAATTCGTCCTTGAAAACTCCTATCTTCTTTTTTCTATCGTTGGTAAACAATGGGTGATTTGTTGGGTAGTTGGAAGTGTCATACAAATGAATACTCTGCGACATGTTCCTATACACATCTCTGTTTCCACGTAAAACATAAAGCTATCAGTGTCGGTTGCCAATAAAGTTAAGTTGTCTTGGTATTTTGGTTTCAAATGGTTATAATAATAATTATACATTAAGTGTTTAGCCAAGTCTAGAATCACCATTCCACAGTAAACTGGTTGCACGAAGTTAACTTTCGTGTAATTACACTCAACACCGACCAGATCTTCGCTAAAGATTTTCATCCGTTGGAACGTGGGTTTAGCCGCATATTTCCGCATTTTTATCTCAGTGTGTGCCAACTT
Source organism: Clinocardium nuttallii (assembly GCA_031471495.1). Classification (NCBI taxonomy): domain Eukaryota; kingdom Metazoa; phylum Mollusca; class Bivalvia; order Cardiida; family Cardiidae; genus Clinocardium; species Clinocardium nuttallii. The sequence goes on from JAUELF010235043.1 coordinate 10,391, forward strand.
AACATCAACGTACTTGCGACAGTTTTGGAGCGTTTTCCCTGAAAATATACAAATATTCCAAATAAGTAAAGGGAGACAACTTGTAAATACAAGCGCTATTGAAATAAGGTTGTAAGAGTGAACTTTCTTGTGTATAATAAAACAATTGTGGGTTAAAAGAAGCAAACGTACGTACTAAAGATATCAGTTGTTCTACTAGATTACTTGTGTGTAAAAATGAATGGTTAAATAGTGAAGATAAAAAAAAAACAACAACCAAAAATCGCATTATTTAACAGCTTGTAGAAATCCCTCTCAAATTCTGTCTTTGCATACTTCCGACATTCCGTGTTGAAATCGATGTACGGTTTGAGGTATGGTTGTTGGTGGAACTGTAGTACTCTGTGGACTTGTTTAAGTTTCATTCCTAATTGTAGGTAGAGCTGTAAAGTGCGGTAATGCACAATGTAATTGACTTTATCGTTTAATGATAACACAAGTTTCTCCACTTTAGCTCGTTTAGGATAAAAACTTTCCTTATGTTCTGTACCATGTAGCTGTTTCCACAAGCTCTGAGAGTATGGGGATAAATCAACATCTTCTACATGCATTTTTTCGGGGCATAATGGATAATCGTTGGTGAAGTTATGTAGTGAAGCAGGGTATTCTAACGATACCTCCAAGATGTAGCCAATATTGTTGTTTTCCTGGACTGAGTGGATATCCAAATGATTGAGTTCACGTTCATTCAGCCACCGAAAATCAGAATGTGGAAGATATTGACTCATTGACCACCCATACAAATTGTTCGCATCTTCGTAACAGAGGTAGGAAGTGGGTTTGTTGACATCATAATCTTTCAAGTATGGGTTGTTTGCTGTTTTTAGTCGGTGTGAGATTTGAGATGTACCCCCTCTAACACCACGTTCAATAAACAACACCATATCAATGTCCGTCAACAGTTCGAGTTTCATGCCCGTCATTTTCAAGCACGCGCTCCACGATAATCCTGGTACACCGTAATAATGTGCAGGATCCAAATTGTATTTTGACAAACATACATTCCTAAATTCTTCAAATACGCATGACAATAAACTCACATCTGTTTTGACGTATGTGACCATGTAATCTTCTAGAGTGTTCATGCGTAACGTATCAAACACATTGCATGCATGGTGATAATCCTCCTCTGATATTGTTTGTTTTGTCAAGTCAGAGTAAAAAGCTTCACGTTTTGGTAACTGTGTTTCTGTTAAGCGTTTCATTGAATTCATGTATTGGTATGGGAATACACCTTTCCGCAACAGTAAATCTGCATGCTTTTTGTTGGGGAAATCTTCATAAAACATTTTGAAACATTGGTCACCACTCAACCTCATATTTTCCACTAAATTTTCTAAACTGGAATTCATAAACTGGAGTGAATCGATAAATTTGAGTGATCCAAATGAGAAGGAAATGTACTTTTCCATGTTGTTGGCAATACATTTGATATTTCTGTCCTTGAATAGTCCCACGGATTGCATGATCAAATGAGAATCATAACCTCTCAAATTATGAAACACAACAGGAATAAATTCTGCTTGTTTACAGTTCACATTACATACATTATGTGCAGCTCCAATAAATTTCCCAGTGAAATGATTGTGGTGACGTACAACTCTTCCATATTGTTTGTCGTAAATAGTGAATGTACTATCACAAATGCAGCATTGGTGTGCAATTTCAAATTGTTGCTGTTCCTCTTGTGTTAAATACATAGGTTGAATAGTTGATAAAATGTTTTGAATTCGAGTTTGTTCTTCAATCATACAATGTAAAAAGTGTTCACTAGCATCTTCACCAACATAAGCGATAGTAGATTGAGTATATTGAGAATCTTCACATACGACTTTGTAGGCAAATGCACACGGAGTTTGTTTAGCCACATGGTTTCTATCCTGTATTGGAGTATTCAAACATTCAAAATCACCATAAATAATAAATGGAATACGTAATGTCTTCCCATAATCTTTAAATTGTAAAATATTCTCTCCAGGTTGTGGTAATTCCACTTTCTGTGGTCCGTTAGTAGAACAATAGTCGATGTGATTATCAAGTAAATCTTGACGAATAAATCCATGAAAACAATAAGGACAATAGAATGATGTGCGCCTTGAAGATTTAATTCTGTGTAGAAACGTATTTAAGTTCTGTATCAAACAATAATGTGTATTGTCCCCAGCCTGCAAAAGCAACAAGTTCACATGGTAAAACCTTCCTCTCTGATTTGTTATTCTCAATGGGAATATTTCTTGGTGTTCAACCCCAAAAATGTTTATAGAAATATGTGGGTTTTGACGTTCGAATTTGTCCATTTTTGCAATCGATACTGGTGATGGAATGCCTTTCATAATAAGTTCATGTTCATGTGGTAAATAATCTCGAACATGTGTTGTACCTCCAGGATGTATGCCCGCTAACACACTCCATTGAAAACATTTCTGGTCATCGTTACGAATGTTCAAAATTGATGAACGTGTTTGTAATGTTTTAGGCAATGGAATGTAACTACTGGCTTTAAGTGGTGTGTATTTGACTGTATGTATTTCAAGATGTAGTACTTTCTTCAACACCCATCCTGATCCATTGCGTATAAATTCCTCCAAGCTTTTAACAATTTTTTGCAAAGCTTCATTTAAATCATGTTCATTAAATGTATCGTGGTTTAGAAGCACATACGTTCTACTTCTGAAGTGTGATGTTGACACAGTGTTATCACCGTCTACGGTCAACCGCTCTAACTCTATTTTAACACACAAATACCACTTGATGGGATATTGAGATACTCTCGATAGTAGGTATTCACGTATGAGTAACCGAGTGTTTGCTAAAAATCCAAGTAGATCATTTTGTTCAGATCCTTGTGGTTCAATGGTTGTAATTTCCGCACTGTTATTCAATGCACTAGTAATGGTAACATTTTTCAAATCAGATGGTGAAGATTGTTTGTTGTTGTTCGGTTTACTGCTGTTATTAGGTTTGTTCAATGGATGAGTAGCCACTACATGATTATATAAACCCTCATAATTTTGAAACTCTGTTGAGCAATGATTACATTGAAATCTCTTCATGTTAAGCCCGTGAACATTCTTCAAATGCCTTATCAAGAAGTCTTTTCTTCTAAATTTATTTTCACATATATAACACTTCACAAAATACGTATGTGAAAGCTGGTGTCTATGAAGAGTTTTTTTGTGTTGAAACATTTTATCACATAGATCACATTTATATTTTCTTTTTTCTACCCTATCTGCAAATTTACACATTTCATTTTCGTCGACACTGTTAGAGTCCGAATTTTGATGGAGATTTTGTTCTGATTGATCACTTATAAGTATCATTTCATCTTCATCAGCGCTACTCCAGATTGGTGAATTGTCCATGTTGCTAGAGTGTAGACTGCTAACCGAGTGAAGTTATGTGGAGAACATCTTAAATTTATATTAAATAGTTAACCCATGGTTTCTGATTACTTCTTTGACCTTGACTTTCATGCAACGACATGACCTCACTATTAACGGTTAAACCTTGAAATTTCCCTGGTTGTATTTTGGTGGGTCGACCTTGAGTTTGCCGTCCGATACGTTTCACTATATTAATCGGTTGTCCTTGAACTTGTTGCAGTGTTTTCCCTCTCTTATCAGGTTGGATTGACTGTCTAGCCTTTACAGTTTGCGTCAACATAGGCTGACCTTTCAACGATTTAGATTGTGTGGGTGTAAATAATTGTTCAAACGTTTTCTCTACAAAATAATGTGCGTTTCTGTTCTTGCTACTCGTGCTTGGTGAATTTCTAACACTATCCGTAGTGTTTTCTGCACTTAAGGCTTTAGATGGTGATGGTGATTCAGTATGTTTTGATGTTTGTATATTTTCCGCTGGTGGATGCGTCGATTTCATTTGTTCTAATTCTTGTAACAATTGTTCATACTTGCGTTTTGAGACTAAAGTCATTTCTTCGGCCATTATAACTCTTTAATCACTGCTTTAATTATTATGATGAAGTATTGCAAATATTTCAACAGTAGTTCCTTTCTCTTTTTTGTAGAGACGCTCTTAGCGATAAATGTCCGAATGATGGTTTTATAACGTTGTAACTTCTTTTTATCATTTTCAGGTAGGGTTCGAAACCCGTTAATTACGTTATACACAATTTGTACAAGTGCTTGTAGTTGACGCTTAGTAATGTTTTTGACTAACGAAAGTTGTTGATTTCTGGTTGTACTAAGAAGCAATAGAATAAATGCTCTTTCTTTCTTGATAAGTGTACTCATTTTCTAGGGATAAACACACTAACAACTTGACTCGGTAAAATGTTGCTCCGTAATGAGTATTCTGGGTTACTGTGTGGACTTATATCGATTAGAATGTAGGAATATTTTTCTTGCGTTGCTTTTTTGTAAGCGTCTATAAAATAATGTGTGTTTGAAGGAAATAATTGTCGTGCAAACGTGTGTATTTGCTGTTCGTCTCTCCTGTTTTTAAACAAAATGAAGTAGTGTGCTTGAAGAGATATACTTCTAAAATATTTCCCACCAGAAAATAAATTTTGTACAATGAAAAATACTGAAAAATTCATGTGGTGACTGTGTTTCGTGAATAAATCTAGTGTGGTTTTATCTTGCTCTGCAACGTTCATTAGATCATCCAACACCAAAATCCGATGTTTCCCATCTATAGCCCAAGATTCTAGGTTTTCTTTTATTGGTAATCCATCAAAAAACTCCAAAGTTGGTATTTTCTGTTGTATCTCAGTAAATTTATTTTGCCATACTCCATAAGCATAAATAATCTGTACTGGCGGTTTAGTAAACATGTCATCAGCATGATTTAATATGTCAAATACTAATGTTGATTTTCCTGAGGATGAACTACCAGCTACAATACAGATAGCTGGGGAAATGAATTTAAAACATTCCATGATGGTGTTGTATCACAAAATGGTTATGGGTTTGATAACTATGATGATTTATAGGAAAAAAAGATAAGTCAATTTATTTTATTTTTTTATTGTTTAGAAATAAAAGCACAGTATAAACACATTAAAAAACATATTACATTCATATACTATTTACATAAATATTTACAAATTAAGCTATAAGCACATTATAGTAAACATTTCAAATATTCATTCACAAACATGAAAAGTTATTATTTACAACAGGTGAGTTTAGTAGTTTGATTTTACTTTATACGTTTATTCAGTCTACACGATGATATCTCTGTCTTTTGTGATTTCAAAATAACCCAATGATTCACTAAGCACAACACATGCCACTGTTTCAGTCAATGGTGTTCCAAATTGAACTTCTAGTTTCACATTTCCAGTTTGAAGTAATGGTATAAAGTCATGAAAATAGGGATTTAAGTCAAAGGCAAACAAAGTTGATCCCCTGACAAATTGTTCTCTGGTAATGCTGATACCCTCGTTCTGATTCCACTTATTTGCTAACACAAACAGATTACTGTATGCTCTGATATTGGTATTGTTGTTGACAAAGTCTAATTTTAATGGATTACCCATAACTGGCATACCATCTGCATACAAACAGATAGAAGTAATGTTACAGTTTAAGAAGTCAAATGGGTTTGAAATATAATTGCCTGACGTACTCACTGACTTCACAAACCCAATAACTACTTTGCTTGGTTTTTGTCCTTGAAATAAGTTTTCCCAATGAAAGGTTGTACTTCCACTTGCAATGCTTTGTAGACGCGTATCTGTTTTGGGGTAGAAGTATTTTGCGTTTGTATGCTGCAACATTTCATTGTGAGCGTAAATCACTGTAGGAGATACAGATACTTTTCTTGCAAGCAAAATAATATCCAATATGTCAATTTTGTAAGCTGGACTTGCTTCTCCCGACAGAAGGGAGAACGCTGAAGATGATCTATACAATTTTAGTTTCACATCAACTTGGTTTATCATGTATCGAGAGAACTGGAAAAAGTCGTGGAATAACGGTCCTTGTAAATCTAGTACTTTAGAACCAACAATGTACTGTGATCTAATAGTTAGTCCAGTGTTACCACCTGCAGGATTTGACTCTTCAGGATGGTCGTGATCATCGGGGTAAAATAGCTGTGTTGAGGTTTGTGTTGATGTTGTAGTATGATCTAAATTTAGCAACGTTTTCATGATTGCTGTGTATGGGTTATTGTTACAGGTGACCGACGTTTTGTTTTGTAGAGTCACTTCTGAAGATGAAAACAACGACTGTAAAAACAGGTTGACTGGCCCAACCTTTTCGTTATTGACAAGATTGGTTCCATCTGCTTTTAGTACTTTGAGCTTTACATACAACTGAGAACCTTTCAAATCAATGTATTCAACTGAATTGTTTGTATTAATTCTAAACTCGATTGGACTTCCATCTGTTACTTGAGATGATGGTCGAATTTCTTGATACGTGACATTGTTTACAGCAACCTGGGTTGGTGGTAGGTCGAATAACTGTAAACCCGAAGGAACTCCTTCATGAAATGCATCACTGTTCAACACTGACATGATTATCCAAATATATCCTTTAATTGGTTCTGTTTTTGCTTAGGGTATATCAGTTTTTTTCTGATTGTTTTTGCTTTTTTCCCTTGCTTTCTAGATGGTTTATTTTTGGTTTTTGTCCCTTTGTTTCTTTGTTTGTTCTTTGTTTTGGTATTCTGTTGTTTGTTAACACGTTTTGGTTTACTGACTTGATGTGTTCTACGTTCGTTCGAAGTTGGTGTTGAAATAATGGAATTAGAAGATGTCTCTGTATTTATACGTTCCAGCTCCGATTTAGCTCTATCCACAACACTTTGAACTGGTGAAGTTAAATTTATGGTAGAATTATCAATTTTTAAAATATCCGATGGTTTTTTCTGGAAATAATTTATCCATTTTTTGGGATCAGGAACATACAACGCAGAATTCATGTTTCTCTTACAAACTGAAGTGTCAACAACACAGGTTCTTGCAGGAATGAAGCCTCACGATCTTTCAAATCCTTTATATAGACTTTGAATTCTACCAATTCTGTTCGTTTTACTGGTAGATAAATGGGTGTTGCAAAACATGTATCCCATCTGTTGTTTTTAATTGGTGTAACGCGTCTAAGAATTGATTTTTTTTCACCATTTACAATACTCTCTCCACAAATGTTAGAGTATAAAAACAAAGTTTGATTTGAACTATACGAAGTTTTTGATTTCAACGCAAAGGCTTGAAATTCTAACAAAGCTACTCTCCAATTCCCTTCAAATATAAGCGGTGTTTCTAAATGTACTTTAAAATGCCATGGTTTATTGTCGGGAAAATAATCATTACTTTCGTCACTTTTTAAATACAAAATCATGTTTCTGTGACTTCTTCACTTGAAATCCAAGAATTGAATGTGGATGGAAACCCTTCCCAAGACACAAAATACTCCAATGTTCCACCTCGTTTTCTTTTTTTCAAAATTTTATTAATAAACCACAAACTATTTTCATCTTTTTCCACTTTTTGTAGCTCAGAGTTATAAAATAAACCTTGTATTGGTTCGTTATTTAAGTCTGTTAGTGAATACATGGGAAGTCCATCTTTATATTGACGATTAATGACTTTAAATACTTCAGTAGTAAACTGTTCTTGGTAGGATTTGCGAAATGGGTGTTTCAGATGTGAAATCCGTACAAGATCTCCTTTCTTAAAAACAAAAGGTACCTTTCTTTTAATCTTCTTGGGGTGTCTTAGATACATGTAAGCAAAGAGGTTCGCTTCATTTTGCTTGTTTACATCATTAGGTGAAATGTATCCTAAACTGCGGTGTGCTGTGTTGTTATAATTGTTCACAATGTTCCGTAGATTGGCAATGTATCGGTAAGACCTATTTTTTCTCATCATTCTGTATAGCATAGCTTTGATTGTTTTCTGTACACGTTCAACATAATTCGCTTTTGGAATATTTTGTGTGGTAAAGTAATACACATTATTATCTTTCAAATACTTCTTTAAATACTTGTTGTTGAACTCAGAGCCTTTGTCTGTTCTCAGTTTCAAAGGCTTTCTTTCTGTAAATATTTGTTTGATTGCTTGTAAGATGGACTTAGCTGTTTTGTCGTAGAGAGGTTTCACCCAAAGATAACGACTAAAAACATCAATCACAAATAACAGGAAACGTACACCATCATTATACTTTTTCAGGTTTTCTACAGAGGTTAAATCAGCATCAAACTGCTCACCAATGGAGGACACTAAAACTCTCGCAGTTTTGAATTTATGTCGTGGCTCTCGTGATAGGGAATAGCTGTCCTGATTATTTAACCACTTTCTGATGAAATGATGGGTAAATACTCCAGGATATTGTTTCTCTATAGCTTTCAATAACTTTTGTGGACCACTGTATGATGCTGTGTTATTGTTATCAAAATAATACTGACGTAGAATAGATTCTTTCTGGTGTCGATCCATAATGTAACTGATGTTTTAAGATATTCAGAACTCCTTATATATGTATATATTGTGATGGTAAAATGAAATGACGGATAGTCATAAGGTCGAGTTTATTGATGCGTATTTACATTAGCTGTTTAAGGTAACCATTGTTATGACAATGGAACTATAAGGTGACTTTGGATACTGTACCACTATCTTGGCGCGAGCGGGTATTAAATACCTTAATCCTTCTATGTAGTTTAACCAGCTGATTAAATGCGAGTGGTAAACCATTGTAGGCGTGAGCGGTAAACACTTGACCGTGATTATCCTAACAAACCCTTGAAACTGTTATCAGTAACTCAAACAGTCACACTGACATGACCTTGTACAATTAGAACAGAGAATGTTATTTCCATACAACTTTTATTTAATACACAGTAAACCAATACAAAAGCATTAAACTAAATCATAATTATAATCCATATCAACATAATTAAAATTTAAATATACAAATATGTAAAAACATTGTTATCATCATTATAAATTGTACAAATGTGTAAAACTTATTATAACATTTCGCAAATTCAGGAACAATTAACACTCATTACACCATAGACAGAAAGTTAGTGTGTCCAAATTCACAATCGGTAGTGTAACGCATTCATATGTCCGACTGAAACAGTCTTCGTTCTAAATGAACTATCTTAATAACCATTTTCTCCATTTTTGTTCTCCATCCATCATCTTTCATTGTTGCTAACCAGTCTTTATCATATATTTTTAGTTTCTGGAGAGCAACAAGCTCAGGGCAGATGTTGAGACTGTCTACAATGTCACTCCATGACAACAGAATATCTTCTTCGCTAACTGCAGATAACAACAGATCAAAATACATCTCAATATGTTCCTGTGTATCGTACATGACGCATGGGTGTTGCACCTGAGATGGGTGATCCACTTCACACCCATAACATTGCTGTTTCACAACATTCCCAAGACATTCATACATCGCTTTAGCATAGAGAAAGTCAAAGTAACTGTTCATTATCATCACGTGGGCTGTGTTCTCATTCATTTTGAAAATGTGTTAAATAAGCTATTTTCTGGCCAGGTGTGTTGAGCGAGCAGAGGTTCAGATGGTATTGGAGATGTGTCCATAGACTTATCACCAGAGTATCCGACAATTTTAAGGAATGAACAGTTCTGTGAATGTTTTAAGTGCTCTTCCCACGGATCGTCCGTTTTCTGCCACTGGTGAAGTTTAGTATTGCAAGAGAAGCACACCACCTTATCTCCGTATCCAGAATAATAAAACCCTGCTTTGGACAACAGGTGTTTGTCTGGGATTATTTGCAGAGACCAAGTATTGAAAGTGGCAATGCGGTCTTCAAAAAACCTGTACTTTGGTTGTGTGTAGCAAACACTGTCAGTAGTATCCATGTGTTTATTATCCTTCAAGAAACGATTTTAACAACAAAACACTCTCTTTCATGTCGCAAAGAGATTTAAACTGTTTTATACTGAGTTTTGTTTGTAGAGACCCCTTCTTTAATAAAATATAGCATGAATGTTCTGTCTTTTTTACAATAAGTGTAAGTTTTTCATCTAATGCACAAGTAATATGTTGTAAAACGGGTGACCATTGCATAGACGTAAATCCCTTTTCTTTAAAGTATGCTAACGTTTCTTCAGTAAACTCAAACTGAGCTTGTGCCATACTGTGGAAAAGCTACCAAAACCTAGACCTTATATACACCATGAAATGTAACATATCATTACTTGCTTAACCTTGAACTTTTAGAAGACATCTTCAGCATTGATCAACCTTGACCGAATGGCTCGCGCGGGAATTCGGTGAATCGCGCGCGAATCCGTTGACCTATTTGGAAATCACAACCCTGACCTTGAAACCACAGACATGCGTAGTTGTGACCTCATTGGGTGACCTAGGGTAAGAACAGAGACACTGACCCAGATTTGGGACAGGAACCTCTGGAACCTCCTGTAATAGCAGTCATTTGCTACTACTTACAATGATAAAGCAATTATAATACAATCACTTCGGATACATTTATCGGGCATATTTAGTAACATGTAGTTGCGAGCAATATAGGTCAAGATTATAATATATGAATGTCCTAGCTGATCGGGGTCTGGTCCTTTTTTCGAGTTCAAAGTCGCGCATATTATGAAACGAAAAAGAATGATGTACCCTTTCCCTCATATAGACGCTTTCTGACGCCTCTTCAGCAGACGAAAAGACAAAAGAAGAAATTGTTCAAAACGAGTAGTTTTTCTTCTTGTCACAATGTTTCCTACTCTATTCTATGTAACTTTAATTTAAAGGGAGTTTTCAATTGAGTTCGTTGTTTTCACAATCGTCTGCTGCAGAGTTGTTGTACATGTATGTGGGAAAGGGTTAAAGTCGCTAATAGAGGGAAAGGGTCAAAGTCGCTTATAGAGGGAAATATCTTCCTTTTGTTCAAATGATTGCTATATAGGACACGAGGACCGGTAGCTCAGTCGGTAGAGACGCGGGCTGGTAATTCAGCGGTAGTAAGTTCGAATCCCAGCTCGGCCAATATTCTATCGTAAGTTTGAAAAAAGTATCTGTGACATGCGTCATTTCTCTTTTCCCAATGGGCTAACAGTCTATGTGGAAAAAAAACCCAGCAAGTTGCTAGGAAAGTATGTTGTGTTAAGTATTGATGTGAGAAAGTCAGTAAACGCAATAATAGGTGAACTGGCCGCCGTGATATAACTGAAACATTGTTGAAAACGGCGTTTAACACCAATCAATCAAAAGTAAAATATGCTTACTTAAAGGCAATACTACATTGTGTTACTGCAATTATCAACAATTATCTGTGCATATTTGATTATGTATATTTTATCTTGTTTGAAACCTGTTGAAATATTATATCCCTTTCGTATCGTCCGTTATCGTTTGTAAATAATCGTGTTTATACTTGTTTTCTTTGTTGGCTACTAAACTTTTTAAATTCTATCTAATATATGAAACATGCTATACATCTATTTGGTCTACTCAATTGATACGATGAAACTATTAATGTATGAGAGAAGTTGAGAATACGGTTTGAACTATGGATAATTCACAGGCAGGATAATTATATGTAAGTCTGATTTGTTTGTTGCTGATTAATTACGCTCTTTGTATCATTTGGTTACAGTGAAAGTGTAATGTGTGTAAATTCTTACTTTTATTATTCTCCTTCGCCAATGGCATGACAATTAATATGAAAGCAACTAGTTGCTTGGACAAAATGTTGTATGGATACATGTAACTGGTGAGAAAACACCTTGAAATGCAAGGGTATGTGAAGTGGTCGCCGTGATATGACTGAAAACGTTGCTAATGACGACATTAAATCCACATCAATCATTCCTTTGTCCCCTGACCGTTGGGTATATGTTCCACTTTAATTCATGTGTGAATAGTCACGGTGTGTATTGTATTTTAGTCGGTGGTTATACCTCCTTGCTGTCATGCCGATGATGCCTTTCGATCCAGAGGTTCTGAGTTCAAAATTCGACGCAGTCATTCGATTTGTTTCTGATGATTCACAAGGCATTGTTGGATTAGTCTCAGTTGTTTCCAACAAATGACATCTTCAGGTCATCTGGGATTGTAACTGGTACTTGGAAGCCAGGAAACGCCTGGATGTGTTAACTATGTGTGTGAACTGTGTGGAGTACTGGTGCTTGGAAGACAATAAAGCGTGGGTGTGTGAACTGTGTGGAGTACTGGTGCTTGGAAGACAGTAAAAGCGTGGGTGTGTGAACTGTGTGGAGTACAGGTGCTTGGAAGACAGTAAAAGCGTGGGTGTGTGAACTGTGTGGAGTACTGGTGCTTGGAAGATAGTAAAGGCGTGGGTGTGTGAACTGTGTGGAGTACAGGTGCTTGGTAGACAGTAAAAGCGTGGGTGTGTGAACTGTGTGGAGTACTGGTGCTTGGAAGACAGTAAAAGCGTGGGTGTGTGAACAGTGTGGAGTACTGGTGCTTGGAAGACAGTAAACACGTG
>JAUELF010235044.1:0-13146 GCA_031471495.1 Clinocardium nuttallii
CCATGTGCATATATTGCAAGCACACTCAAACAAATCCGTTTGTCCGTACGAGTCAAAACATGTCACCTATTCGGGTAAAATACAATACAATAATATTTTTCGACTTAATTGCATATTTCTCATGTATACGATCAGCTTTATATTATATACAAGCATGGTTATATAGCTATGTTATATACCTATACACACATATATACTTCAGACATATACCGTCGTCCGTCTGTCTCTCCGTGCATAGTTATTTGTCTGTAACGTCTTTTTAGCACTGAAATTGACTGCCTGAAATACTTCATTCATATATTTCTCTCTAAGGTTTTTAAGTGTTTTATCATCCTTTTTTATTTTTAGTCTTTGGCCAACTATTTCTTCCACAATGTATGGCCCACTGTAAGAATAACCCAAATCTGCCTTACTTTTCTTTCCTTCCCTTGCACTATTAAATTTGAAAACTTTGTCCCCAACATTAATATCCGTAAACCTTCCGATTTTTTTTCATTTGCATTTTTAAAATCCCTTTGCTGTTTTTCTTTGGCCTTTTCCGTGTCGATACATTTCGCAGATGCCATAATGTTGGTTTTCTCGCGAGACGGCTCATATGTGATTCAAATTGTAGTTTCAGATAGTCCCGGTCACAATTTATCAATATGTGTTTTTTGTGATGAATGGGGAACACCCTATAGTAATAATAAAGGACAATGATTGGAAAGTGCGTTGCTTAGGACAAAATCAATGTAACAAGAAAGATCCGCGATGTCCATAAAACAAGGGTTGTTATGACAAGGCAAATAACACACTTGAGGATGATTTATATAAGTGTTCTTGTAAAAGATGTCACTTACTCTCGATGGTATTATGGTTACAGTGTCCGCATTGGGAGTGGGAGATCAGGGTTTGATCTCCGGTCAAGTCATACCAAAGACTTTAACATGGTTGTAATGGTTTCCATCCTTTCAGGGGTAGCGTTATGTCTGGTGTATCGATGTCAGGATTAATAATACCAGTACTATTGCTTATACACAATTGAACGTAGCATAAAGCACCATTTAATCAATCAATTACCCTTTTAGGGTAATATGCAATATTTACCCCTAACCAACATACAACAGTTCTGAAGATGACTTTGAAAACATATTATGGACACCCTCTTTAGATACAATATAGTTAGCGAACAGTTTTAAATATTGCGACTAAAGGAGAAATTACTCATTATAAGCCAGTTCTCCTTTTACCACAATGTTTTAAAAGGGCGTCTGCTTTTGATGGATCAGAATGTGGGTAAGGGTTAACTAATGACGGTATAATAGATCAGACATTGATGGGAACAAAAGCCAAGTGTTATAATGGATATTCAGGACATTTCCATTCATATTTTGTATAATGAGCAGCTCTTGACAATAGAACAAAGTCGACTTCTAAAAGTGAAGACCAATTCAAGTACCGAAAGAACAAGGTAAAATTTAATTCAATTCAACAAAAAGAAACCTGTGCAGTGAGTCTTCTGAGAGAAGTTTGACGCTAACAGTGTAGAACAGTGTAATATACACAGATGCAGACTGAGAGGTTAGAGGTGTGTATTATACTGTATCTTTCTACACAAAGCTGGAAATGACGCGCGTGTAAATGAGCCTGTTCATTGAAAGGAGTACCACCTGTTTTAGAACACTATAGATCCCAGATCAGCCCGCACATCTGCGTAGTCTGATATAAATGCAGAAGTTTTCTCAAATAACTTTAACGAGTTGTGCAGATTTTCTCAAGACCTAACACATCACACTCTAATCTGAACCTACACTCTTTACATAACATACGTTATTCCTTTTCTCTCTCAAATAATCCACGTCATACACTTGTTTTACACCGCTTTCAACATGTTTTAAATTATATCACGGCAACAGTTCACTTATTCATGATGCCTGGGTAAACAGACCAGTAGTTTATGCTAGTAAATGAACCTTGCACAAGGGCACTCCACCATGACCGTTGTGCCGCTACTAGGGATCGAACCCGGGACATTCGGTTTCAAATCCCCGACGCTTACCACTCGACCACGGCGGATTCCTCCACGTCAGACAAAAGGCGTCTTGTGACAACATAAAAAGGGCCGTGTGTGTGAAACCAGATAATCTCCTTTCAGTCCAGTATTTCCATTGTTGGTACGGTACATCTGTGGTTATTTTCACTACAAGTCCTGTAGAGACGCTCATATTAGATGTCGCCGTTCACAATTTACATGATATGAATCTAGATAAGTGATTTCCCGTTGGGGAGAGAGATGACGAAACAATTTAAATTAATAGCCACTCAACGTATTTCAATAATCAGGAGGCAGTTTTACATTTGGTTGTTATTTATTCCTGAATAAATATCGGTTAAAGTGCTTTTTTTATAAGCACATTTCTTCTTAATTCGGTAACAAGTCACAATAAGATGTAAATACACTTGGTAAAGTTTTGGTTTTAACCCTTTCCCCCATATATACGCTTTCTGACGCCTTTGCAGCAGACGGCTTTTTGAAAACTTAGTGCAATTTCTCCTTTTGACACAATGTTTTCAACTCTTAGTCATAGGTTATCTATTCAATTATAGAGATTTTCTATTTTTTGACAAAATATGTTCAAAGTCGTCTGCTGCGGAACTGTCGTATGAGGGAAAGGGTTAAAGTGCATCTTTCGTCACACAAACCTAATTGGACTTGTCCAACTCTAGGAATTAAAACGTTCACTTAAGCAGCCTTAAGTATATAAACCTGGTAACCGAGGCTTCACAAAAACAATTTTTTATAAGCACATTTCTTCTTTATTCGGTAACAAGTAACAATGAGGTACATACACTTTGAAAAGTTTTTGTTTTAACCCTCTTCTCATATAGACGCTTTCTGACGCCTCTGCAGCAGACGACTTTTTGAAAACATAGTGACGAAAAAAGAAATTGCACAAAACGTTTCTTATCAAACTGATGCGAATCATCTCTTAATGTACATACTTTGTGTTATATCACGGCGATCTGTTCACCTACCTATGTTAGCCCGGGAGAACAACGACGTTTTAAAGCCACTCAACTCCAGATTGTTAAATGTCGAAAAAACAATTACAATGTCAACAACAATAGTGTGAGATTCGGGGCATTGTACTATGCTCACCAACAGAGTACATAACCATAGGAACGCCGAGATATTGAACTAGTCGTAGGTCGACACAGCAGTGTGATGTTCAGGCCAGTAAATACCTTTAAATAACGACGGATGCTACCTTAAAGCTGCCCATCACCTTCTGACACTGAAGTGTCCGATAGGGAGTCATTGTATATCAGGCATCATCGACCGGACACAAGCACAGGTCAAACGAACATATAGAGACAAAAACACGACTACAGACTTGCCTTGTATAGCTCCAGCAATCCGAGTTCGAATTTGAATTATGACACGGAAACGGTGTGTTTTCATGTGAGATCAAAGGTCATGAGGTGCCATTGAATGATTTTAATGCCACTTACAGTAGTATTTCGGTTAAATCACGGCGTTTATTAATACACTTGCACTTTCGGTTTAATGTACATGATGCATCCATCAGTGGTAAAGCTATCCGCCTAACTCTGAGCGCCAATTGAGTGAACGCAGTTAATACCGTGTTAAAGTATTTGTTATGACCCGAATGGGGATCGAACCCTGAAATCATTACATCACGTATACACGTTAGGTTCATCATCGAAGTGTCCATATATTGTACATATAATAAAATAAAATACAAGATGTGTTAATTAAATCATTTCACTGTATGTGATTACAATTTCCTTTTATTGCATACTTTCATATTGTCCCATTCACTTTGCATTAAAGAAAGTGGTCATGATTTTTCGATCATGACCGCTGTCAAGGAATGATCATGACCGTAGATAAGGACGTGCGATAATTCTGCATAATTATCATGCAAGGGACTACTTTTTTATGTAAACAAGCATAGCTGACCTACATATCATTGTTGAACCTCACGGGACTTCGTAGTGTTTAATTCTCATATACCGGTCATGGACAATTTCTTACTGTCTCATGCTTACAGTATGGTTTTTTTTACCGGATAACAGTGTACAACACGCGTCTAAAATGTTGGTTATGCACGTACATGACGTCATTTAAAAAAAGCTACGCCACCGTTATAATTCAACTTTCCGAACGGCATTTTAAAACGAAATGACTACATATGTAAACAAATAGATTGTTTGGATTTACGAAGCAGATCTTAAAACTCTAGATATATAGAAAAACAAACATAGTTTACAATATCAGTATATGAAAGTATGCAATAAAAAGGTTATTGACCCTGTACTGTGAACTCATCGTTGGACCTCGTTCTTTGGCGAACGTAGCCTCGCAAGCTCGCAAACGAGAACCCAAGCACTTGGTCCAGCGATGAGGTCACAGTACAGGGTTAATAACCTATACTATAACATGCTAATAGACCAATCTGCTGTTGCTATCTTAGTTTTGCATAGACGATGCGTTTAATTTGTATTATTAAGACTTCTGGAAGCATAACAGTGCACATGTTAAGACAAATGCGACAACGTGCTTTTAAATAAGCCCACCCAAGGAAAAAAGGTACAAGTTAGCATTGATAAAAGGTGGGGGTTCAGATTAGCCAAACTCATTATCACCAGAATCTTGCTATAACACGTGTAAATGATTTGCGAAACGTATAGATCTAGATCAGACTGCGCATGTCTGTACTATTCACATGTGCTTCCTGTTGATCGTTACAGTGGATGCCAATACGGGGTCGATTCCAATAGTATACAATGTGCTTATTGACGCATAGATATTCTCCATTGGTTGCATTAATAGTTTATAGAATCATTCTCGCAAACGGCTTTAAAATATGTATTATACCTCACTGATGCGCAGGCTGACCTGGATCTGCATTGTTCAAAGACCGCTACAGGAAGGTGATATTTTTTTGATTTAGTGTTTACTAATCCTTTTCCTGCCAAAGACAATTCAATGCTATTGCAAACAATGCAGTTTCATAACGAGCTGTCTCTCCTGAAATCGTCATTGTTTGCCACTTAACATTATATTTAACCGAATTTCCCGTTGGACGAACAGTGGAGTGGTCCAATTTTCAACATGGAATAGTCGACCTTATGATTAAGCGGCTGTGAAAGAATTAACAATTTGATGATGAACTTGGGATACTCTGAAGGTACGAAAATCCGCATGGTCTCAATGATGTTTCAAAACGTGGCTTCCATTCCAAACGCCTTTAACTGCGTCTCAATGATGTTACAAAACGTGGCTTCCATTCCAAACGCCTTTAACTGCGTCGTCTGTCATTATGATGTACAGTACTTGTTGAGTTCAGTCGCCGACTTCTTTGATGTATGGCTAATTGCGAGGGATTACATTACCTTGATTTGTTCACAGGCAAATAAGCGTGGGACTTGACATATACGTCTGCAATCAAAAATTGATGTATTTATTACTGAATGAGGCTGAGGCCCGAGTAAGGGAGGGACGATATATACGGTATTTACAGTTTTACCCGTGGTAAAGATAGCGTCACACTATTAGCCCGCACGGCATGCCTAAGTTGATCCGGATCGCTTCTTTATTCTATGTTGAATTTCTCTTGGAACGGCTTGTGGCCACTGCGTAAAGTGAAAACTTAATACGATTCGTTGATTTCGTACTAAGTCTTCTTTCCCCGCTTGCTTGTAGATGTGGCGACATCTGGATGCCTGGTATACAAAAATAGGGGTATCTTTTATATATTCGTCAACAATTTGCATATGTGACAATATTAAAATGTAGATGGAAATTAAACCCCTGGGAAATCTATATTTGAGCTGTCCCGCAAGAAAACCAACATTATGGCATCTGCGTACTGTATCGACCAGATCAGCCTGTGCTGGCCGCGCAGACTGGTCCGGGCCGTAACATTCCGTCTCAGGGGGATAGAGATATAGAGTAATGATTCCTGGCGAAAAATGTCCATCCGGGTAAACCTGCGCGGCATGCTCAGGCTTATAAGGGTCGACACTTTACGCAGAGTCCACAATGTTGTTTTTTTGGCGAGACGGCTCAATTATGCAAAGCATTGTTCGCATAACCTTTTATTGGCATTTCTTACTGCAACACCCTTTTTCGACTGACGCATAGTAATTAAGAAATCCACAATTTGATTGAGGAACAAAGCGACACAACAGCCTACATTCGAGGATTTATCAATGATGAATCAGCAATTAGCATTTTATTCTTGTAACACGATCTTCTCAACTATGTTTCAAAAATCAGATTATAAGATAGTTGCATGTTATATGTTTTCCAATCTGACATGTTTGACTTTCCATTTCAAGAATTATTTCTATTTTGAAAACATTTAACGAAAATCAGAACATACCAAAGCAATCAAACCTTTATCTACACCGTCCGCATACTAATGAAACGTTTATTTCTTGGCCATTTTCCACATACAACAAATATTAATCAGACGACTTTGAAAACATCTAGGCGAAAGTATGGAAAATCACTCTAATTGAAGGTATCGTACTGAATAAAGTTGAAAACATTGTGGTAGCAGGAGAACTTGCCCGTTTGAATAATGTAATATTTTGTAACAATGTTTCCAAAATCGTTTGCTATAGAGGCGTCAGAAAGCGTCTACATATTGATAATCAACAAGACACGAGACAAATGCTTCCTGTATCGCCGTACACACATTTTAGCCCCGCTCAATGAGCTTTAATGTAGTTATGTATTGTTTTGATCAACACCCGCAAGCATGCTGTATGTTTCAAAGAATGTAATTCGAAAGGGTAAAAATGCTAATACTGAACTCAAAGTACTTCTTGAGAATTCTTTTGCGGCAAACTTACGTACACACTAGTTGTTGTATAAGGTTACGTTAGTTGAAACAAAGACATATATGTATATATATATATACATATAATTTTTATGTTTTGGGTTTAAGTGTTTTCAGTTTCCAGATCGAAGTCTAGTATTTCCGCCCACATTTGTACGTTCCATGCTTTTGCAAGCTTTTTTCCCTATATAATTGACAAAGTTTCTTGCACTGATTTAAGCCTTAGTGGTAGTTAATGGCAGAAGTCTGGAATGTTTATCATAGTATGTTATCTATCCTAACAGAAATCAAAAAAAATAATTTGATAGTCAAATAAGAATTTTAAGAATACGATATAAGCTCATGTAATAGATTTATTGGTTGTTGGCAGAAGTCTGGAATGATTATCACAGTATGTAATATATCGCAAAAGAAATCGAACAAAATAATTTGATGGTCAAATAAGACTTTTGGAATACAATAGAAGCCCATGTTATAGACTTCTTGGTTATTATATTAAATATAAAGAACATAAAGCGATATCGCGAATGGTATATCAATGCATTGGACAAATGCTTTGAAGCTGTACTCAACATAATTGGACAGTCAACTGGAGGCGATACCTATTTGTTTATTTTCTTCATTAACATTCATGTAAACTTGCTCTGATTCTCAAACGATGTCAAGTTGTGTCCTTATTGCGCTGTTTCTTGGCATTGTCAACGTGGTTTTGAATTGTATGATATCACCAAGAGAAAAATTGGTCGTATAAGTTGAATGTTTCAAAAAAATAAATATCATTTACTATCTGATCGTTTTCTGCATTTGCTAGATAAAAGCTCCTACAACTATTTATCTATGAGTTATCATCTTTGTATACTCAGTTATGTGGTGGTTCAAGACGGACACATGTCATCCATGTCGATGTTAATTCATGAACATGTATAAACAATAACGGCTGAATCCTTTCGTACATGCCGAAACGAAAACTATCATACACGGCTCTGTTTCGGTCACTGTCCTAAATCGGTGATGTTTTCTTCTTGTATGTTTTCTTTTAAGAGTTCCATGTTGTCATTGCATTTTTTTGGTATTAAGTGTGAACACATTGCTCTCAGTGAGTCTTTGAATATTTTGTAAATATGGTTAAAATACAACAAGATTGGGTATTTTTTAATAACCTTGTGAAATAGTTTTAACATTTTAGTACCAGTTTTCTCCTTTCTGAAAATGTCCACCCAAAACGCATGTATAGGGTGCTCGAGAGAGCACAGCCATCTTATACACAGCGGAGAACCTTCACTGTAGATCCGGTTTATAGACACTGTAAGGCCCAGTACTATCGAACAATGAAAAACAATCCCTTTTCCTTTAAATATAATCTACATACATTCCGGTAAATTTATAATTGTGCTTTTAATGAAATAGTTTCAGTTTGAGTCAAAACGAATTGATACAGAATATAATATTTCAGACAAGAAAGTAATAAAATATTTGAAGAGCTCGGGGATTATTTTAAGCAGAACAAGTAGCATAGAAATATGTGTGTGCTCAAAGTTAAAGCGGTCAATCAATGACAAATTGCAAACCAAACGTTTGAAAGAAATATTTTTTGAGAAAAATTAATTCGTTAAATATTTCATTAAAGATGATACAGTCAATAATTTCAATATATATGGTCTCTGTTTATTCCATGTCCGTGAATTTGGTAGTCTGGCAGCTCGAAGTAAGCAGTCTGGCATTATGGCAGCGTGAAGTTAGCAGTCTGTCAGTCAAGCAGCGTGAAGTTAGCAGTTTGTCAGTCAAGCAGCGTGAAGTTAGCAGTCTGTCAGTCAAGCAGGGTGAAGTTAGCAGTCTGGCAGTCAAGCAGCGTGAAGTTAGCAGTCTGACAGTCTGGCAGTCAAGCAGCGTGAAGTTAGCAGTCTGTCAGTCAAGCATCGTGACGTTAGCAGTCTGACAGTCAAGCAGCGTGAAGTTAGCAGTCTGTCAGTCAAGCATCGTGAAGTTAGCAGTCTGTCAGTCAAGCATCGTGAAGTTAGCAGTCTGGCAGTCAAGCAGCGTGAAGTTAGCAGTCTGTCAGTCAAGCAGCGTGAAGTTAGCAGTCTGTCAGTCAAGCAGCGTGAAGTTAGCAGTCTGGCAGTCTGGAGTGAACTAAGCCATATTACGCGACAGTTCGATTTTAACAGCGCAAACAGTTCTAGAAGCTTGGAGCATGTTTATTTCGTTGTATATCCAGATAAGACTTATCAGTACTCTGGTCACAAATACCATAAAATAGTTTTGTTGCATATGCACGCAGTGAAGAAGTAACTGCTCTCTCAACATGTTTCTTTACTGACTGAATATAGTTTTTATGGAATCTTTCAGTCATATTCCGGCGTCCAGTTCACCTACCAATGTGCCAACTGACATCATCGCACCAGTACTCCACACAACAGTCTTTCCAGGCAACTGGCTTTCTTTCAACAAAGACTGTTTGCCCATTGGTGGAAGAGGAATAACGCTTATCGCATTGACTTGTGTTACACGTTGGAAAGAATGTTCGCCGAGTGACCGCCTGCGACTACTGACTGAGTTAGCGGGACTCCGGCGAGTTATGCTGATGCATATATATATACATTGTATTGTCATGTCTTCAGTTATAATAACGTTTACAGATTACGGCTATCTGACCCATATCTAAATTAATTATATATATATATATATATATATATATACATTGTATTGTCATGTCTTCAGTTATAATAACGTTTACAGATTACGACTGTCTGACCCATATCTAAATTAATTATATATATACATAACACACAATTTCAAGGTAATGGTGCAAATCCATCATTCTTCTCCATTATTTAAAAAAAAGTAGCCATTAAAGAAGGATTTATCGCACTTCATAATGTCTAAAAATAGTCACATTCAGCATTTTGATTTAATTACGGTTTTGTTAACCTTTTCCCGAAGTAAACACATCTGCAGCATACACCTTTGAAAGATCTCAGCACAAATAGGGAGCATCTCTCTAGAACTAATGGTTAAGTAAATGAATAGAGTTGGACACATTATGGCATTGTGATTAGCCGGTTCTGCTTTTGGGGTATTATTTCACATCAACTGTGCCAGTAATGCTCCAAGAAGCAGACATCGAGCGTAATTTATATAAGCTGATAGCTTGTTTCGCAATCGATGTAAAATAAATTGGTTAAAACTAAAAGGAGAAAATTCACATGAGCGTTTTTTTCTTTTGTCACAATTTCTTTTCTTCAAAATCCGTCTGTTGTGAGACGTACACGAAGAGTTTATATGTGAAAAGGGTTGTTAATATATTATCTGGGTCTGGGTTCAGCATTTGTCGATTCATCACGTTGATATAGACTGTAGTTTTTGTCCCATTCATTTACCATAATTAGTAGTAAGAGCGTTTACAATTGTGCACAGAAATGATAATTGAGAAAACCACGAGAAAACCAACATTATGGACTCTGCGTAATATATCGACCCAGATCAGCCTGAAACAGTCCGAAACAGAAAATCCACATTTGGCGGAAATTGTCTGTCCAGGTTAGCTTAGGCTCGATACTCGAGTCCACAATGTTGGTTTTCTCGTGGGACGGCTCGTATATCAAAGTGGATCAAAACACTTTCAATCATCACACGGAAAGTTTAACAATAAAAACAGATTTTTTTTTTATTAAAGCTGTTAAGCAGTGAATTGATTGATCAGCCGCTTACTCTTATAGTCGAATATACGTTAACTCGAACTCGAAACGTGCTAGGTATATGAGCCGTCTCGCGAGAAAACCAAACGTGTGGACTCTGTGTAAAGTGTCGACCCTGATAAGCCTGAGCATGCCGCGCAGATTAACCCGGACAGACACTTTTCGCCTCATGTGGATTTTTGTTTCAGGAAGCATTTACCTCTATCCCCCTAAGACGGAATGTGTCGTCTGCGCGGACAGCGCAGGCTGAGCTGCTTCGATTGGAAACACAATCTGAAGACAACCTGAAAACATAGTATATATTACTGAACATCTTACAATTAAGCATTGGCAGGCAAAATGGGTTCTTGTTTTATATGCTTATATATATATCTTAATCAAACTGTGTCTGGATGCAAATACTGGGCACAATATATACAATATTCTAAATAAAACATCTTGTAACTGTTCCCGTAGCGGGCTCTTGTTTCCTTTCATTGTAATCATTCATATTGTTATAGTGTCGTTTGCAATACTTTTGTTGAAAAATATTCTTTCTTATAATCCAAAGATTTGCTCAACTGGAATCTGAGTTTCAAACAGTTTTGATCTCAGACCAGGCCCGATGTTTTTTGGGGCCTGGCGTGTTTCCAAATTGTTTGCGTAAGTACGCGTGTCATTCTATCCAAAACAGACACGTGCATATACGTTTTTACATATGCTTACATATTGAATAATATGCTGATAACAGGGTATCAGAACTGATGTATCATCCAGTTGATAATTGTCAATATTCTGGAACAGAGTGCTCTTATATATTAACCTATTACACACTTTGATTTAGATAAGATTTAAATATGCAAAAATGATGTAAAATCCATCACCAGATATTTATGAATGCATTTGACAATTTACCGTTTCTCTCAATAGAGATACAGATCAGCTGCTCCATTCGATATGAAATATACGGTATGAATATGAAATACAAATACACTAATACAAATACACTAATACATATACACTAATACAAATACACTAATACAAATACACTAATACAAGTACACTAATACAAATACACTAATACAAATACATTAATACAAATACACAAATACAAACAAACTAATACAAATATTTTATTCAGTTATGTAAGGCCCCCGGCCAATGACTTAAAGTTATTTTCTGGTTTTAAATGCCTCAATTAGATATTCTATCAATGATTGTATATATGTTGGTCTACATTTACTCATTATATCATAAAACAATCTTGTATTCTGGTATGAATGTATATTTACAATACAGTTACAGTTATAACAAACACATATAAATACAAATTAAAAATTAGGTTGATTCTCATAGTAAATCAACTGGAGATAAAGATGTGGGTATTAATGAAGTCTATGTTGTGTGCCCTAACCATTCCAAGCAAATGCGAAAGTAAAGATAGAGTATTAATAGATAGCATTTTGTGAATGTTGGCATTTTCCATTGACCGTTCCGATTATACAGACCCCGGAAGTAAAAACATGCCATCTTTCAAATTTTCTTTTCTCTCATAAGGTTTACGACTTTGGATAAGTAATAACAATTCTATTAATCGACGTTTCTTCCCGTTTTGTATTCTCTTCTGATTCTGATTTTGTAAAATAAGTGAGTTTATCGAGTAATGCAATAAAAAATTGAAAGTGTTATTATCATTATCACCAAAATATTCGTGGGTCGAACCACACCGTGGACAAATAATTAGGACGGTATAAAACCATTTACAAATATCAATCATCGTCTTGTAATACAACTTAAACATCTTCGTGTATGACAGTTGACTGATGGGGTTTATTATTTTAATGTCGAAAACCTTCTGCCCACTTTATCAAAATAATAGGGGGAGATCCAAACGTCGGTAATATGTTAACCCTTTACGACATACGGACGATTTCCGACCCCTCCGCAGTAAAAGGATTTTGAAAACATTGTAAAAAAAGGAGTAATTGCTCATAATGAGCAGTTTCTCCTTTTACCACAATGTTTAAGCTCTATTCAATAATTAAAATTTAATGAATGGAGATTTTCCACGTTATTGCTAATATGTTGGCAAAGTCGTCTGCTGCAAATTGTGTTGTATGTGGAAAAGGTCAAAGAGGGACGAGAATGACGAGATTTACGAGGATACATCAATAAAGCACGATTCCTTGTCCGCGCGGCATCATTAACCTTACATTTACGTCACAGTAATGGGGCTGCACGTCCAGTGTTTGTGTAAGAAGACGTATGTATTCCTGTATAACATGTGTACGGACTATGAAGACTCTGTGTAGACTGTGTGTATGTACAGGTTCACCTGAGTATTTTCTGGTCGCGAATAGAATCAGACCTTACATTGTCAGACGCGGTTTAAAATGGTAAAGGGTTGCCAGTTATATATATGCATCGTCACTCGTAAATGACATTTTAGGTGAACACATTGAGATTATTGAAATCGAACGATTGCTACAGTGTTAAATAGAGAAAGAGAGAAAGAGAGAGAGAGAGAGAGAGAGAGAGAGAGAGAGAGAGAGAGAGAGAGAGAGAGAGAGGAGAGAGAGAGAGAGAGAGAGAAAGAGAGAGAGAGAGAGAGAGAGAGA
>JAUELF010235055.1:0-13144 GCA_031471495.1 Clinocardium nuttallii
TGAATTGCAAATTTAACATACTGAATGTTATTTTTATATTCAAAGAGATGTCTTGATAAGTGTAGAATTCATTTAATTATGTTAAATAATCCATGTAACTATATATAAAATAGGAACTATTTCTAAGCTAAATATAGTATACACGGCGAATCTGGCTGTTGTTGTTGTAGATTCCCCCGTTCATGTCGAGGCACTCCTATTTGGTAATAGGATATATTAGTTTTGATTCCGTTGAATCGTCACGAAACGAGTGCAATGGCCGACAGCAGGATAAAGAAGGATATACACAAATCCTTTCTCAAATGAAATCAAGTGGAATAAAATATGCTCTAACACTTTGCGTTTTTTCCATACGACGATGTCGAATCGATACGATTTTGACACGAGGTCAACATTTCGAAAGAATTCTCAAATACCTAATATTACAGATAAATAGCTAATGTTACATACGTTAATAATTAAATATATGTGGTATTAAATGTGTTCTTGGCTTGATAAAATAGCAAAACAACAAACTATGATAAAAAATCATTTTGGAAAAAAATTGGTCTTTCGCACCCTATTAATTTCACACTTGCCATATTTTAAATAGTCATGGGACTGCCAACTGGCATATCTCATGCGACATGCACATATTGTTTGCATCAATCATTTAAATAAACAAGTTGATATAGTGTTTCAAGTGTGATCTATGTTTTAAACATATGAGGATAAATTTTAACATCTGTGAAATACTTGTTATAATTATTATTGAAAAGGAGTAAACTCATTTCTTCAGCAAATTGACCGTTTTATCAATGTTTTAAACGTTTAAAGTTTTCCTTGTTGCTTCAGACATGGAGGGGGGATGCACGAGTGTTAAAAAATAAAGTAATGCAGTCTTTTCCGGCGACATTGATGCCTTGCATCAACTTTCTCTTGTAATATCTGATGTTCTGATTCATCAAATATCACAATGATAAACAATTTACTTACTTTACTTATGTGTATATATCGTTCTGAGTTATCAATTGTCACAATGATAAATTATTTACCTAATTTAAGTATGTGTATATTTTGTTCTGATTTATCAAATGTCACAATGATAAACAATTTACTTACTTTACTTATATGTATATATCGTTCTGAGTTATCAAATGTCACAATGATAAACAATTTACTTATTTTACTTATATGTATATATCGTTCTGATTTATCAAATGTCACAATGATTAACAATTTACTTATTGTACTTATGTGTATATATCTATATAATTTCAGATGCACAGTTTTTATGGAACCAGTGGTGATATGGCCATGTCAGCTGACCCCACGTGTCAGGGGTTACAGAGCGCCTATCTTGGTGTCGTCAACATGAAATTCACAAAAAGTAAGAAACATATAAATTCAGATGACAATATAAGTAGAAGTAAACCGGTTCTTTTCCCATCTAGATTTTTGTTATTACTAAACCAAACCCATTGTTGTGGGTACTCAAAAGAATCGTCTCACTGAGACGATTTTTTTTAGTACCCACAACATAGGGTTTAAGTGTCAAATAAGGATTTTGAAATTTGAATTATTCTCTCAGATGTCTCAGTTAAAATATAATAAACCTGTCTGTTCCCATCTATATATGTGTTATTACTTAACCAAACCCATTGTTGTGGGTACTCAAAAGAATAGTCTCATTGAGTACCTACAACATAAACGGTCAAAGTGTCAAATAAGGGTTTGGGAATTTGACAATCTTTCTTTATCTAGAATTCTATACTATATATAGTAAAAGGGAAAAAAGACACTATATTTTAAACATGCCGCCGTTTCGTTTATTCTACTCATTATATATTTTTTCTTGTTCCGGTATATTCCGTCGTTTTAAATCATATATATATATATATGGGATCTGACATGAGTTGTCATTTCATATAAAGTTTTATTATACGAGTTCAAGAAATGTGTTATTAATTGAACTTTTGGCGAATATATGATCGATTATATAGTTTTTATCACAAAAATAAAATCCGATTTTCGCGGTCCGAAAATAGTCCCAACATGGTAATACTTAATAAACTAATAACTAATCGCACACAAAAATGAGCGATTGGATTGGTAAAGGTAATCATTGGATGTTGTGAACATTGTAGATCCAGATGAGCATGTCTGTTCAAGATCTACATTGTTCACATATTACTGACTCAAGGTTGTTAATGCGCTTCTGTCAACTTGTTACGAGTATTAAGGCAGAACAGATGGACAGAATGAATTTCTGTTTAGAAATGCCAAGTTGTACCTATTCCCGTGGACGGGCTGAAGTATGCACCATTTGTGTAGACTATCTGTCACACACAAACATTGTTGGTGGTATACATCATCTACTCGACTGAGAGCACTTGATTTTTGTGTTCGTGATGTTATTAGTTCCAGACATCTTACATAATATAAGTTTTACGTTGCATATCATGTGTACATTTACCATTGAATTACCAGGGCAAATGAAATGTTAAAATAAGTGGATATACTCCGCGAGAAAACCTACATTGTGGACTCTGCGTATTGTATCGACCCGGCTAATCCGGGCAGAAACCTTTCACCTTATGTGGATTTTCTGTTTCAGTAATATTACTGTAACCTCTATCCTCATTAAGACGGAAAGTTTCTGTCCGGATCAGCCTGTGCGGAATGCGCAGGCTGATCAGATTCGACACATTCCGCAGAGTCCGTAATGTTGGTTTTCTCATGGAACGGCTCTTATAAAAAAAAATGGGTATGCGGTTAGTAAGCATCAAAAGACACTTATACCAGGTTTAAAGCTATCAATTGTTATGGATTACTTTAAAGCCAGTTTTTGTCTGACATAAGTGGGTGATAAAACGAGACGGCCATTGGAATGTAGTATGAGAATAGCATGCATTCTCCGCTTGATTTACTGCTACTCTCTTGATGTAACATGTTCTTAGTAATTTGATGCTGATGCAGTAATTTTCTATCTACGTTTACATATATTACGCGAAAAAGGTACACGTTAGCATTTCTGAACAGTGTAGGTTCCGATTGGCCTGTCCGTCTGCTGTTTTGTTAGAATTTACGAAATAAATATTAAATGAGCCGTCCCAGAAGAAAACCAACAGTGTGGTCTCTACCCGGATCAGCCTAAGCATGCCGCGCAGGCTAACCCGGATCGGATCATTACTTAATACCTCTATGGTACGAAATGTGTCCGGATGGGCGGATCTGGGTCGATACATTACGCAGAGGCCATAATAATGGTTTTCTCGCGGGACGGCTCACACGTGTTTTTAACGTTTCGGCGATTAAGCTTTCATCAGGTTATTATTTTAAAAAAAACGATTTTTTTTTTGTAGAAGCTCTAAACGAGCTTGTGTAAGAACTATTTGACCAGCGAAGATCTTAATTAGACAATGTTCGGATGAACAGTTTGATCTGGATCTACACTGTCAAAAGTTGTTGAAAGCTTCTAATACGCTTGTTACAGTAATATTTCAACTGTGTATATCTTGACCAGACTGTTGATGACCAGACTGATCTGGATTTTAAATGTTCACAAAAACGAACGTGTACCATGCACCATGCACTGGCTCATCTTATGGGGAGTATACTTGTTTAGTCTTTCCCTAATATATACGACTGTATAACCTTCCGCAGCCTCTGGTATGGGGCAACATCACCGGGAAGGCATTAATAGCTCAAAACATGCAATCCTTCCTTTCATTATTTTAGCAAGTTCTACTATTTAGTGATCGCACATTTTTTCTTAGCCATTTATTGACCAATACTGTCAGATATGTTTATATTTAATAGAAAACAATTAGAGAAATCGGTAACAGCAATAAATCAAAAGAAATTGGTTACAATGTATTTAAAAAAGAAAAGAAGAGGAATGATAACAATACACAGTTAACCCTTTCCCTCATACAACATTTCTGAAGCAGATCATATTTTCAAATATTAGAAATCTTTATAATTAAATGGATAACCAATGACTTAAATTGGAAAACATTGTCGGAATGGAAAAAATTCTCGTTTTGAGTTATTTCTTCTTGAGTCACTATGTTTTCAAAAAGCCGTCTGCTGCAGAGACGTCAGATAGCGTCAGATAGCGTCTATATGAGGAAAGGGGTTAAACGATTTAAAGATTTTCTTTTCAATTATGGTAAAGAGATTTGCCCAGTTTATTTCACTAAATTAAAATGTTATATTCTCCTATCCCTTAAAGAGTATGGCTCTACAGTGCAATATTGTTATTTTAAGGAATTATAATTATTTTAGATTTTAAGGAATTATAATTATTTTAGATTTTAATCATTATTTTTATATGAAATGATTCATTTTGAATCGAATGCTAATTTTTAATAAAATAAGTGTTTGGGTATAATTAAAATGATTATTTCAGAGTTCCCTTTCCCTAGACAAATGCCCCAAAAAGGGGTCCATTGCACAGTTTTCAAAAAGTAATTTAAACCAAGAAAAGGATTGTAAGAATTAATCAAGCCCGATTGTTTAATTGATCATTCAATCATATTACAATCAAATTACGAATTCATTTCAGATTTAAATGAACCTCGAGGTCGCTGCACATTCCCAGACGTTCTCGTAAACCGTAATAAATGGCGAGATTTAAGCGGGACTTGGCACCTGGCGGTAGAGCCTGGATCCAGCGTGAAGGTGCTACGCCTGGAGAAAAGATCGCCAAACGGTCTGGTATATTATGAGGAGGTGGCAGAAAGCTCGCCAACTAAACTGGTTATCAAATGCGTAGAGAAGACCCACGAAGCCGAATCTCTCAAAACAGATGTCATGCGGACGGAATATTTGACTTACACTACGGATGACGACTGGTAATTGCAGGCTATTTCACCATCTTTGACACGTTTTCCTTCCAGACAGTGTCTACGCTTTAAACCAATTTCCCATACAGACGCATTTTGACATAATCTGCTGCAGGCGCTTCTTGAAAACATTTGTGCAAAAGTGTGATATTACTGTCATGGTGAACCATTTCTCCTTTTTGTCACTAGGGGTTCAACTTGAATCAATTATTAAACTTTCATTTATAGAGAGTTTCCATATTTAATCATATACCTATCAAGAGACATATAAATACATGTATCTATATGTCTCTGACCTTTACAATGTTCTTTGCTTAATATCATTGTTTTAAATGACAGTGTCTGGTATGTACGCTTCCCACAAAAATGAAATAGAATTTGGTCATAAGGAGCATTTTCCCTTTGTCACAATGTGTTAAACGTCTTCTGCAGACATTGAAAAGGTTTACTAACTTTAACTAACGTTAAGGTTTATTTTAGTTTAAATTCTTTCCAATTCATCAGTACTTAGGGGTTTTGGGGGGATAATTAACCCATTACTTCACACAGACGACATTTGACACCTGCCATTGAACACAACTATTGAAAACATTGCAATAAAAGGTGAAATTGCCCAAAACGAGCAATGTCACCTTTTATTGCAATATTTTCAACTATTTATCAATATAAATCTTTCAGTTTTCTAGATTGTTAAAACTGTTCGTCTGAATATTGTAAAGCAGACAACCTTTGAAATGATGTAATGTGAAGTTATGGGTTAAAGTATTTTATCTTTTCATTTCAGTGTGTCCGGGTATCAATGTATCAGACTTATAAAAAGAGATGTTAATATCTTAGAACTTCATATAGGTAAGCTGAAATGTAATAATTTCACTTTCCAGTACAATAAACATCTAAATATTGATCGCATATGCTTCATTTTTTACTGGGTAGACATACCCAATAAGCCAAATGTTGTACATTTTCATGACTTTCAATTCACAGTTGTTCAACCGTTACTACATGTACTTATAAGTTACATGTACTTTGTTGTCACTATTAGCAATATTTGCAGAAGTTTCAACATAACAACATGTTGATCTCCATCTGAAGTTGTGCACCTTTAATCTATTAATTCGTTCCATGTATAGAGTTCAGCGCCTTTAATCTATTAATTCGTTCCATGTATAGAGTTCAGCACCTTTAATCTATTAATTCGTTCCATGTATAGAGTTCAGCGCCTTTAATAACTGCATTCAATCCATTTAAAGAATGATCAGCTCCCCTAGCAGCCCTGCGGTTTCTAATAATGATTTGCTTTATAAGTCAGGATATACCAACTTTTATATATGTGTCGCCTGTTTTGACACAGTTGGGTCAAATGCTCATTGTATGTCCATCCGTATGTCTGTCTGCCCATGTCCGCTTTCTTTACCTGACATATAGACAGGCGATATAATTGTTCCTTCAAATAATCCGTTATTTTGATGAGATTTCCAATTGAAAGAGGTTAAGAATAGGACAATTCAACCGTCTATGCGTTTATATTATATAATTATGCTTATATATTTATCCTCCATGTTTGCTTGTCTTTTGTCCTATAAAGGTGACAAACTCGGACCAACCAAGATACAGTGTAAGGATCATCACTTTGACAATTCAGAAAAACATCTTCTAATACGTAAGTTTATTCAACAAATTAGCCCGTCCGGGCGCGACACACTTAAGCTAACCCGGGTTAATACTTTACGCACAATGTTCGTTTGTCGTGGTACGGCTCAAATTATTATCAGTCTTATTATAATATCAATGTATATATTTTACTTATACATACTTTAGCCGATTTGGGTTCTAAATGACCCTTGCATTAAAATGGTTGAAATATATACTGACGTAAAACTCGTCGGGCTACACTTGTCAGACAGTTGATGGGTTGATTTATTGTGTGTATGGTGTGATACGCCGCTTTCAACAAGTTATATCACGGCGTTTCTAGGTAAGTTACAAGTACTACTTGTCTATTTATCATAACAACAGCCAGTCAGTTGTAATGCTAACCCCTTTGGTATGACCCAGTCTGGGATCGAACCCGCGACCTCCCGCACCCGGTGTCAGAAGGTGCAATTAAGTATATATAACATATATACAGATGATGAAGACTCTGGTGAGACTGTGCAGGTGATATGCGATGCTACAATTTAATTCGTACATACAACTTATTTTCAGCAGACAACTTTGAAAATATCTTTGCAGAAGAATTGAAACACTCTTAAAATATGAAATCAATCATCGAAATGTGTTTTAAAAAAAATCTGGTTTAAAGGAGATTGTAATTTCATAAATAGATATTTTCCATATTTTTCCCGAAATGCTTACATTGTCATCTGTCGCATATTTGCTGTATGTGGGGAACAGTGTAAAGAGACCAATAAAGAACTTCCAAATAATTTTATAAACAAGATAGATTTTGACAAATTTAACATTGTATTAAATCAATTGATAGTATGTGTATATATAGTTTATGTAAGTCTCATCCATGTACAATCATATATATTTACATGTATTGTTAAAATAATAGTACAAATAAAAAGTACATGGCATTTCATTAAATGAAATACAAGAGACTGTCATACGTATAGTATGTAAAACATAAATATCTGACACCTATCACAAGCATTTACATATATGGTACAATAAAGATTCGGATGCTAATTTCGTCTTAAATACATTAAAATTGAAAGTATGTGTATTTGAATGTTTTGTAAAAATGATTTCGAGACTTAGAAAAAAACCCGATTGTATTGAATTAAATTGATCGATGAAGCGATCAGAGCTTAGTACAACCCCATTTTCGATATGCAAGTTTGGTCACAACCACTCTGTACGTCTGGTGTTTATACGTGGGAGTTTCTATTTGTCTTCAGCTGATGTCAATGACGCGGGTCAGTGTAGTATAACGAGGAAAGGGATATTCAATTATCAAGACAAAGCCTCTGAATGCACGGGCACGGTAAATATTGGTTGTAGACGGCCGAATGAAATCGTCATCGACACAATGTGCCCTAGTCATAGATCTACTATTCGACATGAAGAAAAAGGTAGGCATGTTATATATATACAAATTTAATTCTGGTGCGTTTCTCAATTGCAGCAGACGACTATTGAAAGGATTGTTGCAAAAGAAGACATTGGTCAATATTATGTAAAATTAAATTTATGTTCTGTGTAAACATTTAGCAAGGCCAACACAGTTGAGCAGTTTTCAAAATATATCATTAAGCTCTATTATTTGTTATATATAATTAAATTTCTGTTCAGCGTTGTATTTTTACAATGCCTACACAGTTTTTTATTCAGGAAATATTATTTGGCTTTCAGTTATTCTAAATCACTTTACTTTTGTTCAGCGTAGAATTTTTACAATGCCTACACAGTTTTTTTTATTCAGGAAATATTATTTGGCTTTCAGTTATTCTAAATCACTTAACTTTTATTCTCCGTAGAATTTGTACAATGCCTACACAGTTTAACATTATTCAAAATGAATTTATTTGGCTAACATTAATTATATAATATTAAATTTCTGTTTACCGTAGGAATCAGTTTGCAATGCCTACACAGTGAAACTTTATTCAAAATGAATGTATTTGGCTATTATTTTTATATTATATTTAACTTTTGTGTACGATAGAAATTTTACAATGCCTACGCAGTTAAGATTTTTCAAGAAATACTATTTTGCTTTTAGTTATTCTAAAATATGTATTTATTTCTGTTCACCGTAGACATTTTACAATGCCTAAACAGTTTAACATTATTCAAAATAAATTATTTGGTTATCATGTATTATATAATATGTGAATGTGTTAACCTTAGAAATTGTGCAATGCCTAAACAGTTCAACATTATTCAAATAAATAAATAATGGCTATCATGATCATAATAGTATGTACTTTCTGTTTACCATGTCTATACAGTTAAACATTATGCAAAATACATTAGTTGGCTCTCATGTTTACTTTCTGTTCACGGTAAAAAAAAAATACAATGCATACATTTATGAACATTATTCATAATATATTATTTGGCTATCAAAAAAATAACATGACACTCATTTATTATACTAAATGTTATTTGTTTTCATATAAGAGACTTTAAAAGGCAATACAGAGATATATTTTATTCAAATAATAAATTATTATATTATGTAATATTTACCTTTTGTTCACAGCAAAATATTTAGTTTCTGTTGACAGTGTAAATTTAAAACTCAAGCAAAGTTGAACAGTATTCAAGCTAATGTATTTGCTATCATATATATCACAAAATATTTAATTTCTTTCCACATACAGAACATTATTCAAAACCAACATTTTGTTATAATTTATTATATAATTTTCAATTGCTGTTGATAGTGTAAATTTAAAAATGGCAACACAGTTGAACATTTTTTTAAAGAAACCATTTGGCTTTCATTTATTAAATGATGTTTGATTTCTTTCCTCTTCTAACACCGTTAAACATTCTTCAAACTTAATTATTTTGCTTAATTTTATAATTTATATTTTTGAGTTTTTATAATAAAATATCTATTTTCTTTTCACAGTACAATTATAACAGGCCTACATATGGAATATTTTTCGAAATAAACATTTGTTTATCATTTATTATATTATATTTATGTTGACCGTGTTAATTTAAAACTGCCAACACAGTTGAACATTAATTCAAAATTAATTTGTTTAGCTATCATTGCTTAAAAAATGTTAAATTTCTTTTCCCAATAGAAATTATACAAGGCCCACATAGTGGACAGTATTCAAAAAAAACATTTGGTTATCATTTGTAATGTTATATGTAATATATCATTTCTGTTGACAGTTTAAATTTAAAACTGCCCACACTATTAAACATTATTCAAAACAAATTAATTGGCTATCATTTATTATGTAACATTTTAATTATGTTCACAGTAGAAATTTAACAATGCATCATACACAATGAACATTATTCAAAATAATTATTATGTAATCTCTTTTTTCTATTGACAGTGTAAATTTATAAATGCCAGCACAGTTTAACATTATTAAAATAAATCATTTGGCTATCATTTATAATTTAATTTTGAATTTCTGTTCACAGTAGAAATTTTCCGTTGAACAGTATTCAAAATAGATTATTTGGCTAAAAATGGTTCAAAATATTTTTGTTTCTGATCTGTTACAATGACATGAAAACAAAGGAAACACAGCTATCATTTATGATATAACATTTAATTTCTGTTCTCAATAGAAATGTTAAAAGGTCCACACTGATTAACATTAATAAACAAACAAAATGGCTGTCATTTATTATATAACATTTGACTTTTGTTCACAGCAGAAATTTTACAAGGCCAACACAGTTTAATATTACTCTTAATAAATTAATTGACCAACATTTATTTATATATAATGTAATATTTACTTTCATTTAACAGTAAAAAATATATTCCAACGCCGTTGGAGATTTTTCAAAATAAATTATTTGGCTATCACTTATTATTATATATATAAAATTTTACTTTCTGTTCACAGTCGAAATTTTACAATGCCTACATAGTTGGACAGTAGACCAGAAAACATACATCATAGTACAAGGGTCTGGGGCAAAGGCAAAATGCTTGGTAAGTTTACTGTGTTTCTCATATCACATGTCCATGGTACTTTGCTTTGTAATTGTATGAGAGATTAAAGAAAATCATGAAACATGTT
Organism: Clinocardium nuttallii; assembly: GCA_031471495.1. Classification (NCBI taxonomy): domain Eukaryota; kingdom Metazoa; phylum Mollusca; class Bivalvia; order Cardiida; family Cardiidae; genus Clinocardium; species Clinocardium nuttallii. The sequence continues at coordinate 10,562 of JAUELF010235055.1, forward strand.
TAACCCTTTCTCAAAGACAGATGCATTTTGAAACATCTGCAAATATTGTCTCTTCAAAGCCTCGATGCAAAAGGAGAAACTTACCCCTTGTGCTTCAATGTTTCAACATAATTCAATAATTTTGCCTATATGATTTTAAAAATCGTCTTCAGCACATGGCACCATGTGTCATTTATATAAGTGAAAGGAATAATGTTTGATTGATTGTTGTGTGTTGTACATCTCTTTCAACAATGTTTCAGTTATATCACAGCGTTTTCTGTGTAATTTATAAGTACTTCTGGTCCATGTATCCTGACATCAGCCAGAATTGCGGACCCCGCAACGCTGAGCGCCAAGGAAGGTAGCCATAACTATGTTGTTTTTGAATAATTCTGTTAAGCAGGTTGTCTGTATGGTTTAAAAGTCAACGCGACATGCGTCATTCGCCTTCCACCAAAGTAAATGTGGAAAAGCTTGGGAAGATTGTTGTGAGGAGTACTGGTGTGCGAAAACCAGGATTTACATGAGTAGGTGAACTGGCCGCCGTGATATGACTGAGAAACTGTTAAAACGGCGCTAAACCCCAATCAATCAATCAACTGTATGGTTTAACTCCCATGTTATAATGTGTCTTAAAGTGAAAGAGAAATAATCCACGTTATCATCAAGGAAATGCATTCAAGTGTTTTCCCCCTTTACATATAAATTTTCAAAAATATAAGATATTTTATTTTGTATCTTCACTACAATTATTGTTAAGATTATTATAATTACTAGCTTTTATGATGATGATTACTTCTATTATCATCATCATCATCATCAATTTGATGATGACTAAAAATTGATGATGACTATCAGCATTATCATCATCATCATCAGCAATATGAGTTTAGTTATAGTCAAAGTAGTAGTTGTATAAGTAGAATAATTATAGTTTTTAGCTCATCTATGCACGAAGTCGGCGTCCGTACGTCGTGCGTCGTGCGTCGTCAACATTTGCCCTTGTGAACACTCCACACACTACATTTTGTATCCGATCATCATGAAAGTTTATCAGAACATTCATCTCGATCGAAACTGGGTCATGTCCGGTCAAAAACTAGGTCACTATGTCAAATTTAAGGAAAATATTGTTAACACTATGGAAGCCACATTTTTGGCTTGAGCATGTTGAAACTTCAGAATGTTTGTCTTAGTGATATCTAGGCAAAGTTTGAAACTTGGTCATGTCTGGTCAAACACTAGGTCACTAGGTCAACTTTAAGGAAAATATTGTTAACACTCTGGAAGCCACATTTTTGGCTTGAGCACGTTCAAACTTTTTCATAATCATTTTCTTAGTGATATCTAGGTCAAGTTCGAAACTGGGTCATATCCGATCAAAAGCTAGGTCACTAGGTCAAATTTAAGGAATATCGTGTTAACACTCAGGTGAGCGATCCAGGGCCATCACGGCCCTCTTGTTACTATTAGTTCCATTATTATCATTATTTCAGACCATTCATCGATACAGAGTATGGACTTGTTTTTACTATTAGTTCCATTATTATCATTATTTAAAAGATTTCGAGACCGGGTGTCCCGGGTTCGATTCCCGGTCGCGGTTGCAAGGCACATTTTCTAGCATAGTACTGGTTTGTTTACCCAGGGATCATGGGTAAGTGAACTGTCGCCGCGATATAACTGAACTAATGTTGAAGCGGCGTAAAACCTTAATAAATCAAAATCATTATTTAAGACCATTCATCGATACAGAGTATGGAATTGTTTTTATTTTTAGTTCCATTATTATCATTATTTAAGACCATTCATCGATACAGAATATGGAGTTGTTTTTATTTTTAGTTCCATTATTATCATTATTTCAGACATTCATCGACACTGAGTTTGGGGTTGAACTTCAATCAGACGACAGTTGCCAGAGTGACAGATGGAGTGTCTCCAGTAAAGACATCAACTTTTTACTGTCCAGTCCACCAGGTAAATAATGTTACAGCAGTTCTGTAGTCAGTTTAACCGTTTCCCATATACAGCAAATGTGCAGCAAACGACTTTGAAAACTTGTTCGGGAAAAAATGGACAGTATCTATACACGAAAGTGTTTTTTAATAGAGTTGAAAACATTGTGACTAATTATAAGCAATTTCTTCTTTTGTCGGTAATATTAGCAACAGTTGTCTGCTACAGATGTTTCCATATAATTATCTTCTATATAAGTGTAGTGCAATGTATTAACCCTTTGCCAAATACAAGAATTCTGCAGCAGACAACCTTGAAAACATATTGGCAAAAACGTGAGAATTGTCTTTAAATGAAAAGATATTAATTCAATAGAGTTTAAGACATTCTGACAAAAGGAGATAATATTGCTTATCGTGAGCATTTTCACCTTTGTCACACTAATTTAAAAAGTCGTCTGCTGCGACGTCATAACATGAGCAGAATGACGAGAAAATCAACATTGTGGACTCTACGTAAAGTATCGACCCTGATAAGCCTTAGCATGCAAAGCAGACTAACTTGGACAGGTACTTTTCGCCTCATGTGGATTTTCTGTTTCAGGAATCATTACTCTATACCTCTATCCCCCGAGATGGAATG
>JAUELF010235066.1:0-13143 GCA_031471495.1 Clinocardium nuttallii
TTAACTCTCTATAAAAAATAATAATCAAAATAATAATCAAAATAATAATCAAAATAATAATCAAAATAACAATCAAAATAATACCGCCCATTACCGGATTATAGCAGGCTTTTACAAACATGATTTGAGCCGTCCCACGAGAAAACCAACATTGTGGACTCTGCGTAAAGTATTGACACTTGATCAGCCTTAGCATGCCGCGTAGGCTAACCCGGATAGCCACTTTTCGGCTCGTGTGGATTTTCTGTCTCATAAGACATTACTCTATACCTATATTTCTGAGACGGACTGCGCAAGCTGATCTGGTTAGATACATTACGCATAGTTTAGTATGTTTTTTTTTCATTGACAGTACGTTCGATTCCTTTGTCTAGATGTCTTCAAAGTCTTATTTCTAAATCTGGGAAAGGATTACGATTGCTAGCTGCCTATACTAAACCGTCATTATGAAACCGGTGTTTTAGGATTTTATGCCCTTATAACAATAAAAACATTCTTTGATTCAATATTTCGACACCAGGTCTTTTTCGGGATTTCCAAACGATATCTACCGACTATGACGTGTCCGTATCAAACAAGGAACGTGAAGTCTGACCCACGGGTACTCAGTCAGAATCCATATATCTTGATTGAGAAGGAATGTATATTATAGTTTTATCCAATTTCTCATAGAATAGAAAATAGATTGTATGCGTTTAATTATTGAAAAAAAAGAACGCCATCTCACTTTTTGTTCTGTAAAAGAATGACAGTACAGAACAAACGAATTTTATGTTCAATCGGATGTTGGTAAAATAAAGGGTAAATTCATCTTTTATTTAATGTCAGTTTGAATTAATGTCTTTATGATGATCAATAAAAACGTAACTGTGAATAGACCGTTCAGAATGTAACTGTTTACATAGTATGCTATTTGTATAGGAGTCGTCTACTTTAGTTTAGTTTAAACATATTTTATTCGATATACTAGTAGTAAGGCACAACTTCAATTTTACAAACAATACGTGCGAAAAGGATTGGAACGAAAGCCAAAAGCTAAAAGCGTCTGCTTTGAAAACGATATAAGTAACAGTACGAGTTATACTGTTATTCAAAAATTGGCAGTATAATTTTGATATAGAGTAGAAAACATTGTTGGAAAAGGAGTAATTTGCCAATTTGAGCAACTTTTTTTTCAAAAGCCGTCTGCTGTAGAGGTGACTAAACGTTCCTATATGTATACTATTTAACAATTTACCTGATACATAATAATTGAAAACCAGCATTATGGCCTCTGCGTAATGTATCGATCTAGATTAGCCTGCGCAGTCCGCACATACTGATCTGGGCAGACACATTCCGTCTCAGAGGATAAGCATGGAGTAATGATTTCTGAAACAGAAAATCCATAGGAGGCGGAAAGTGTCTATCCGGGTAAGCCTGTGCGGCATTCTTAGGCCAATCCGGGTCGATACATTACGCAGAGTCCACAACGTTAATTTTCTCGCGAGGCGTCTCAATTATATAGAGATTATTCAACTTATTTTCTCAAAGATGAGAATATATTTCACGAGCCGTCGCGTGAATTGGAGTGACGTCACGAGTGACTCCTCCCATTCACAAGACGGCGAGTGAAATATGTTCTAATCTTTGAATAAATAAGTTGAATAATCTGTTTATTACATGTCATTGTTGTTTTTGTAATATATTTAGTTTTTCAATCCGGTCTTACCATAGTATATGTTAACTATGGATTATCTTTCGTTTATTTACCTACTTTTTGCGCATTATTTTCAGATGAGGCGTGGCCGTGGAAAAAAAGGGAGGGACACGCATGCGCAATTGTGGTGTGAAATAACAAATATTTTCTTTCACCGAGATATCCTTATCTTTGATTGATAGAAATGTAATAAATTATTGTCTTCTTGTTATATATTGTAGATACATCTTAATATGATGTATATTAGTAATTACATGATGTGCATTCTTCAAATTGTTTTTATCTATACTTAATTATAGTGTGTGCACACATTATTACATAATCTTAATACTTTATTAAAGTGTGTGCAATAGAGTTTCATGGATATTAAAGACGGTGTCGTTGTTCAATAGCACTCATTATTATTCATTACGTTTTGTTCTAAATTTAGATTTTCGATACAACGGTTAATATTGCGGTGAATATACCTTTATTCTATGTATGTACTGATACACCAATTAAGTATGTGTATTCTAAATTTCCGAAATTAACTTATAAAATAATACAGTTATGTTTATATAACACACATAAACCCAACTAAAAAAAAAACTTCAAAGGTATGGCTAGTTGAATATCGAAGCTAACAAAAATAGGAACTACGCTATCAGGTTTGTGATTTTTTCACCACCTGCGTACGTGTGTTCATAAGGTAAATAACCATATACAAAGACATGCGAAGATTATTGAGTACAAGGTTAACCTTTCCTTCGTATACGTTTGCATTCATTGTAGATAAAAGAATTGAATGGTGAACTCACGTTGGCAGCACGCATCGCTGTTACCAACATCCAATCCATTCTGTAAACCGGGTTGTTCAGATGAGTTCCTGTTACAAATATCTGTTTTAGGGCAAAGCTCAACCAAATCTTTCTTCATCTTGCTAAACAACTCTGTTTCGATAAGGTCGTTAGATCCTTGCGTAGTTGCATGTCCAAGTAGAAGTACTACAAAGAACGCCCAGGGCGTTGATACAGCCATGTTTACAGACGTTGACGTTTTACCAGAACATGTTGATTAAACAGCTGAAAATAAAGACAGTCATCTTCCCTTTTTTGAATACTTGAAATCGATATACTTTAAAGATGATGATACTAACAACAAAATATAACAGCAATATGTATAATAAGTGCGAATCAATGCTCGGAATTAACCGAGTCACAGCATTGATTGCCAAGAAAATCTAATAATCATGCACACAATATGGAGCCTTGTTTATATTCCAGATAAATGTGTATTGTTGAATAAATACCGCTTGAATTTCCTTATGAATATGTATGGTTGCTTCCTGCCACATAAACCAGTATGACATCAATTTATAAACAATGCTTTTGACCAGTTGGAAATAAACTAGTTGTGAATTAGGATACAATCGACTGATTTCGTCAGATTCAGTCGGTTGCATACATCATTCAGTGACTGCAACTTGTATAACCTCTATGGTACACGTATAGCTGCACATAAAATAGCCTTCATGGCTAAAGTGTGCGTTACTGTTGCTTCAGAAAACCCTTCGTTATGTGATCTGTGTGGACGTATACATTTAGAAGTTATCAAACACAGAATAGCGGATTGTAGTGCAACATATGATAGCAAACAATATTTCTTAGTGGCATATACACTTAAATGAACCATGAAGTATATATTGAGCGTATGCTTGCAACCAGTGAAACATTTCTTAACACTGGAGTTACAGTAAGTACATTGTCAGACAGATGTTATAAATTTTAAAATTCTTCATTTAATTTTAAGTTTCAGGAAAGAAGTCGTTAAGTTATAAATTTGATTGAAAACCAATTCAAACGTTGCGTAAAAACAAACTACGTTGAATGGACCGATGCAAGTGTGAATAAATAGGTACTGTTTATTAATACACTACAGTGCGAAATTCGAATACACCTAAATAAACATAGTTGTTCGGGTAATTATTCCAACTTAAATTTTGAAATAATGAAGAATAACGAGTATACGTTATTTTTTTGTTAATGCCTATACATATAAGTCAGTACGAGGTTATTGATTATGCTGTCGGTACTTGTGACACGATTTTAAATTCAGCATTCGTGAAAGAATTTCTGTTTTACATTTTAGCCAAGAGTAAATAACCTTATTTTAAGCTAACTAGTTCTTTTCAAAGTTAATGGCTAGATGGTGGTGTACCTACGACGTAGGCGTTATGAAAGGGCCGATGTTATTGATTATGTTGTCGGTACTAGCGACACGATTTAAATTCAGCATTCGTGAAAGAATTTCTGTTTTACATTTTAGCCAAGAGTTTAGTGGATCACAGGCAGAAATTGATAAGATTGGCGGATTCCTCGGAATTTTGATGACGCGTGGTAACTGAGTGTATGAGGTCAACCTTCTTACCAGTATATCCGATGATGAGAAACGCATGTACGAGGCTGATGTTAGAGCTTCCAAAGTTGAAAGCGGAAAAGAAGAAGAAAGGTCGGACATCGAAGGCTTGGTCATTTCGGAAAGGGGCTAGCTATGTATCAACGACATCGACGCTGTCTTCTTAGGCCATCGGAGGCTCATCTGATTGTCAGGCGAATGCACCGCGCACTTAGATAAGTATCAATACTTCGGCAATAATTCAGAATAAAGCCTGTCAGTCTTTAACAAATGTTGTACACTGTTTGGAAAAGGCGGAAAATGGGGAATTAAAAATAATTACACCAGTTGGCAGGTTAAATGCTAAATAAGAGAAGTAGAAAGACGCCACTGATAGTGTATTTATACATGATACGTTTGACAACCGTTACAAGGTACCTTTAACAATGGAACAAGAAAGAGTAATTTAAAAAAATAATAAATATATGAGTTTTGTTCATGACGATTTAAGTAATTTGTTACTAGCGAGTGTTGTTACAGAGGTGATAACCCCTTCTCGTGTTGTAAAACCTTTGACCGTGGGATATAATAAAAAGGGTAAACCTAGGCTGGCTCTTGATTGCAGACACATAAGTCGCGGAATGTATGTTTGATATTAGATGGTTCTTGTCTACTTTCGATTTGATTGGAGCGTATCATCATATTGATATACACCAGGAGCATAGAAAATATACTGGCTTTAGTTGTAAATGTATACAACGTTAGATCGAGGTATTCAGTTTTCAATTCTCCTCCGTTCTGTATAAAAACGGCAGGTCATATATTTACAAAAGTTATAAGGGTTGTGGTGAAGTTTTAAAGGGGCAAAGGTCCTAAAGTGATTCTGTTTTTAGATGAAGGGATAGGCGGAGATGCTTGCTATGAAAATGCTTTTTGGTCCAATAAGGTTACTCGCATTTGTTGTTTGTGTTGGCTCATGAGAAGTGTCATTGGATACCTATACTGAGGGTCACATGGTTATGTCATGATTTAGACATGCACAATAATCGGCTTTCTATTGCTAAAGACATAATAGAAAGGCTTCATTGCAAAGTAAAGGTTATTTTGATTGATTGATTGATTGATTGGGGTTTAACGCCGTTTTTATAACAATTTCTCATATCACGACGTCAAGTTCACTTACTCGTGTGTTTCCTGTTTTCTCACACTAGTACTACATACAACAATCTTACCAAGCAACTGGCTCTTTTCCACATAGAAAAGACCCATTGGTGAAAGACAAATGACGCATTTCGCATAGACTTTTTTCAAACGTCGGAAAGAAAGTTGGCCGAGCCGGGATTCGAACTCACAACGCCTGGATTGACAGCTCATGTCGCTACCGACTGAGCTACTGGGGCTCGGCAAAGATCATTTTAAGGAGATCAAGTCCAACACTATGTTTTTCATTCATGTTTAATTTCTGTCAAACTAAATCGGTCAGATCGTATCCATGCAAAGTGTTTTTTTGTGGAAAGACCAGATTGATGACTACGTATTTGTATAACTGTATTGATTAAAGAGCTAGATGGAACGCACCAGTAAGACTTACACCTGAGGTAGATACTGAGCTACAGTTCTGGAACACAAATTTAGTCGTTTAAATGAGCGTAGAAAACCCATTAAAGATGGTCGGTTATGCAATATAAATAGCCTATTTTCAGATGCCAGTGGGACAAGTTGTGGCGGTTATGTAGAATATTTATCCACTTGGGGTATACCAAATGTAAACCTCACGAAAAACAAATGCAATCATCATTTCTAGATATAAATGAGTACGAGTGATTGAATATAATGAAAATATGTCTTAATAAAGGTAATAAATTACAGGCGAAAAAACCGGAAATGACCGAAATCGTGATATCGAGTATGATCCCCCGATATGGATCCTTTGTAAGAAAGTTGTCCCCGGATGCGGACTAAGACTCTGAAATGGTCGGTTTATGGTCATTTTCTGAGCACAACGAAAGTTCGACTTATAGAGAAGCGGAATTACTATACCGCATCGTTAGTTCGTATGCGAGCGTTTTACACAATTCCTTGGTCAATGTATATTGCGTCAATAACAATGTTAGTTCAGTTCTGCTTAATGGCAGTCGTATTTTCGCAATTCGAAATATTGCTGTAAACTGGAAGTGTGTATGTGATAAAGAAAACATTGTGCTTAGTCCGCAATGGATTTCAAGGCGCGAAAACGTCATAGCAGATTACCTAGGTAGATGGTTACGATTGTGATGATTGCAAAGTCACTGACAGTTTAGATAGAAAATATTGTTCCCATTCAATTGATGGATTTGCTTCCCATTTGAATACTAAATGTATCAGGTGTAATTCAAGATGGTGGGTGCCAGGAACAGAAGTTGTTGATTGTTTTCAGCAATCGTGAAGTGACGATAGAAATTGGCTGGTTCCTCCCAAAATATTTATTTCAAAATGTATCGGAAAGATTCTTAGAGAAAGGGCTAACAGTACTTTGATAGTACCGATATGGAATAGCGCGCCATTTTGGCCACAACAAGTTAAAGAGAACGGAAAATTCAAGCTGTTAGTGAAAGATTTTGTAAATCTAATTCGAAAAAACATTATAACTTCAAGTTTAGAAAATAACGGTTGTTTTGTTATAATCCCATTGACATTTGATATGTTGGCTTTGAATTCGGGGTTTGAAGATATTTAATAAGCCATTATTTATATGTTGACAGGTATTGGTTTGAAGTAAACCCTAACATGTAAATTAAAAGAGGCAGGAGTGCAGATCGATACACATACATCAGTTGCGTAAAGAATGGCGGACTATCTTTTTAAATCGAGAGCGGACACTACGGTCAAAAAGTACAAGAGCTGGGGGGTTGGGGGGGTGTAATTTATTTATTTTTGACATATGCTAGTGTCAAAGCCCGCGCTTCCAGTTAACCATGTTTTAACGTCGTTTTTGGACAAGGGAAATCAGTTAGTTTAATTACGTCAGCATATTACGGTATTAAGTGGTCATATACCATGAACGATCTTTTTTATTCTACTGAAAGTAGCATTGTGAAACAATTATTAGCATTTGCCAAGTATAACAATTCGAAACCAGTTCAAAAGAAAGACATTTTCACTTCTGATATGTTGAAGAATTTGTGTTTTATGTACACTGATTGTACTCACGGTTTAGAATTAAGAAATTTGTGTATACTCATGTTAGCATATACCGGTTTTCTTCGTATTAGCGAAGTAACCGAATTACGATGTAACGATGTCAATTTCAACGAAGATCACAGTCAGAAAGATCAGAAAAAGTAAGAAACAGACATTTACAGAGACGGATCGAAAGTTGTTATTTGCAAAGGTGTTTCAGAAGCGTGTCCTTTTTTTATTGTTATATAGATATCTGAATGCAGCCGGTATCTCTTCATCATCGGATGATTATTTATTTAAGCCGGGGTTCTGCTCGAAAGAAAGAGTATCTCTTATTAAGAAATAATAAGCAATTAAGCTATACAAGAGCCAGAGAAACTATAGTTAAAAGGCTTTAACTGGTTGCATCGTATTTGAAACTGCGTACACATTCCCTGAGAGCAAATAGTTCAGTGATATCCGAAAGGTGTTTGAAAAGGCATGATCAGTGGAAAACTGTCATAGCTAAGGATGGTTATATAAAGGATTGTATTGAAGTCTGTGACAAAGGTATTGAACCTTTAGTTTGTATAAATATTATTTACAAACACATATTAGTATAAAATTTGAATTTGTTAACACCCCTAAAAGTTGTATGTCTGTAGACGCGTCTCACTGTACGCACAACATAGAGTAGTGGTGGTTTGTGTTTATCGAACTAAGTAAGGACTTACTGGTACTCGACGGTACAACGTATAGCTGAGTACCTTTGTCCTCACAAAGGGGAGCTACATGTGCGATACATGTAGCTATTCATAGCTTGGGCGTCTCGAGAACTCACTTCTAGCGAGACAATCGACAGAAGCAGTCGCATCTCTAAACTTTAAAACTCAATATTTCTTGGTTATATCACATGTTAGATGTTTAAAATAATATCACATGTTATATACTATTTTATTTGTGAAAGGAGTAATGTTTTATTTCTGTTTGGAAATCTTTGTAAGACAGTATTCTTATTTCAGTTATGTTTAATAAGTTATACTAAAAAGTTAAATACATATAAGTATACTCAAACATTATTAAAGGATATATTAAGGATTAATACTGCGAATGGGGTTCGACATTTCATGGCATGGCATTTGAGAAATGAACACAAGGTTTCCAGAGTTTTTCCTATTAGTTTTATCTGGTGTGGACATATTTCACTATGCATCTAATCGCTAAAGTTTGGTCACATTTTGTATGTGGACGTTTTGTTGCCATGCTTTAATCTCTAATTTATGATTATTTATTTTTCAATTTCCCAAAAACATTGACTTTACTTACAATGTTTTAAAAATGTTCAATTAAAATGAACCGTGTAATGCTTTTGAATTTGTTTTGATGTTGTTATTTCAGCCTGTTTCTATCAAAATTTACAAAAGCGATGACATACTAGTTGTTGTGTAGTTGAAAATGAATGGTGAGGATCTGGATTATACTCCAGATCTTTGCTGACTGATCCTGGTCTACACTTATCGGTTATCTTATTACAATATCATATAACCAGTGTGGGTGTGAAAGAGTTCTAGTGTACTGTAAAAATATAAACCCGAGCAATGACCTGTCCACCTTTACCCTAAAAACTATGAGAACGAAGGCTTTTAAATACCTACTTTATTTTTGACTAATGATAAACGATATGTCACGGTCTTTTAGTTACATTTTTTTTTTTTTTGTATATATATTATATCTTTATTTAAGTCTCATCAGTATTAAGTCGTGAAATCCGATTACCTCTAACGCCTCCACTCTATATGATGCATATGTATTTCTTCCCACTGCCACTCTTATATAACCTTGTTTTTGATAATTATCATTCCACCACAGAAAGCAAAAAAAAATGTTTTCGACATATTATGCTTCACATGCACATGAGTATTAGAACATTGAACTGTGTAACTTGGAACCATTTTTCCAATTATGTTATTTTACTACCTAATATATATATATTCTTGTTTTTTCAACATGCATTTTAGTTTTGAAATGTTATCCTTATGTATGCCCTATTATGATGACTTTAAGGATGGTTTTAACTTCTTAATTATAAACATTACTATAGTGAAAATATTCGTTTTGAAGAGGAAGCGTGGATATTTTAGAGATATTGTCTTACACTTGTCGAGGTATTCAAAATGGGGCGGTAAATCAAATTCGAAAGGGGTTGCTATACTTTTTTTTTAAGAAATATAGCTATTAATGTTTTGTGTAGTAAAAGGAATATTAACGGACAACATGTAGTCGTAGAGGTAGCTTTTTGTGACAACACGTTGATCCTTATTAATATATACGCGCCTAACACTTTGTTTCGAAAATACTTTTGACCAAATAGATTCCTTCAATTATAAAAATAATTACATTTTGTGTGGATATTTCAACCTAATCATAAACCCATCTTAGATTATGCCAATTATAAGTCAACTAATCATAATAGAATGACAGAAACGTTCATCTATCATGTAGTTCTAAAAGAGACATTATAGACCCTTTCTGAGAATTTCACGGAAATATTAAAAGTTTACAACAAGAAATGTTAGATTACTCTTTAATGTCAAATACCCTTAGATTAATTTTGTCTCGCTGGTGACGGCGTCAACTATTTGCGTTTAGCTCGTCGTTAAAGTTTCGTGTTTTGACTTTTCTGACGAAGTACTTTTTGTCTTTTATTGATAGTTAAAGCCGGGGACAGCAAAACATTTAATTACGCGTAATTCTTGTTAAACAATTGCGATATAGATCATGTTTTATCCACGGATAGATCGAATTTACATGTCATAAACGATCTACTATTTTTGGAAATATTGTTGATGAAAATCCGTGGAGTCACAATGTCATATGCAAGTTATAAGATAAAAGAAAGAAAGAATCGTGAAAACTAACTTTTAACTGAAATATTAATTTTAGAAACAGATTTAGAATGAATTAAATAAAAAAAGACTATTATTGTTACAAACAGAACTCATCGAAATACGGAAAAATAGACTTAATGGTTGTTTTGTGATATCAATATCAAATTGGATTGATAATGGTGAAATGGTTACAAAACTATGTGTGCAACTTGGAAAAGCAACACTTTTCTTCCAAGGCTATTCCATTCATTGAATAAAAAGACGGCGCACACATTTACAATAAAAATGACACATTACATGAAACGAAGGTATATTATGAAATACTGTACAATGAACAATGTTTTAGGAGCAGACCTACTAAAGTGTAAAATAAATAAATTAAATGATAATAAAAACAAAAGTTTAGAAGGTCTTTTAAATTATCATGAGGTAGCATACATCGTGAAAAATGAGAAAAGTACGGGTTGCGATGGGTTTACGTCGAACTTATTTTGGAATTTTGGAATCAAATATTTCAGTTCGTCGTAAGTGCACCTAATTATGCGTTCATTTCAAATTCATTTTGCAAAAACACTAAACTAGCAATTATAACATGATTCCGAAAGAAAAAAAGCCGAAACAATTCCTTAAACAATTGGAGGCCTATCACTTTATTAAATGTTTTATATAAATTAGCTTCGGGAACTATAGCTAATAGACCCAAAACTGTTTTAAGTCATTTAGTATCAAACGAACACACGGGTTTTATTAAGGATATATTTATAGGCGGAAATACACGGCTAGTGTATGACAAAATGCAATATTGTGAAGAAAACCATGTTCCTTGACTGTTAATGATAATGGATTTTGAAAAAGCAACTTTGTCTCTATATTTTGAAAAAACTATGGCATTTTTAATTTGGCCAAATGTTTAAAAAATGGAGTAGACTATTTGTATATCTCACAATTTTCAGATGACACAACTCTCCTTTTAGATGGTTCGGAAAATTCGTAAAATAACGTTTAAGGTATAATAAATAATTTTACGAAAATGTCCGGATTAAAAGTAAATTTTGATGAATCTTAAGTGGTTTGGATTGGATCACTTAAATACATTACACGTTGAATTAAAACTAAATGAAAAGTATCATGGCCAATTACTCATTTTCATGTAAATCTTAAACAAATGTTAGTCTTAAATTTTTAACCAAAGTTAATAAGTATTGAAAAATAAAAGTTAACGCCCATAGGGAAAATAACTGTCGTAAAATTGTTATTAATACCACTACTTTTACATTTATTTATAAGTTTACCATCCCCTACAAACGAATTCATAAAACAGTTAAATGATATTTTGTAAGCGTTTGAATCGGATGGAAAAGCAAAAATAAAAGTTGTTATTAAAAGCTATGCTGAAGGAGGTTTAAAGATGATAGATATAAACATTTATATAAACACTATGAACATAAAGTGGCTCAAGCATTTAATCACCTATGAGGTAATAAATGCTATAAAGTAGTCAATAATATAATTGATGTTAATAAACTGTTTAATTTAGGAAAATAATACACTGTACAAATTTCAAAAACAATAAAAATTGAATTTTGGATTGATGCTCTGTAGGCGTACATTTTGTTTTTTGAAAAAGGGCAACTCAAAGAATGGGAACATATATTGAATATGCCTTTGTTTTTTAATGAGAAGTTTAAGGTAAATTGTCTTTATACCAGAATTGTATGATACTCAATTTAGATTTGCTTTAAGATATATTAGACGAGAATGGCAACTTTATAGAAAATAGTATTGGTAAACAACAATTTCTTTTTATCTTTCTATGGACTTAGAAGTACAGTTTACCTTTTCATAACAAAGACAACCCTTTTCAAAACAGATAATTAATTTTCTGGAAATCCCAACCCTTCCATTAATTGCTATTTAAATCAAATGTTGACTTAAAATAATTAATAAATTAATACATATGTCTATAAAACATTTATACAAAATCAAGTAGTACCTACCAGTCAGATTAAATGGACTTCTGTGTATCCAACTTCCAACATTGATTGAAAATTAACATATGGTGATATATTTAGATGTACAAAAGAAACTTATATTCAATGGTTTCAAACAAGAACATTTCATAGAACCATAGCGACAAATTCTCTCTAACTTAAAATGAAATAAGTAGAAACAATTTTTTGTTCTTTTTGTGATTTAGATTGAGCTTGGAGATCTCGGACCACATTATTGATACTGTCTTCTATATAATAATAATATATATTAAGTTCTTTGTAATACCTTTAGCATGGTATAAAAACTACTACTAATACTTCTTATTATTCTACTACTACTACTACTACTACTACTACTACAATTGCTACTGTACTACTTCGATTTATTTTTCCAAATAATATTAATTTACATCATAATTAAAATAACATTATGTACATACCTACATCCTCCCTTGAATCCAAAGTGAAACATACAGCAGAGGGAGTCAATATATAGGCATTACAGATAGTACGTGGCGGAATAGCTTCAACATTTCCCTCATTCGACATTTCTGCAACTGGCTTCTTTATTAATAGTATGATGTTTCTATATCAGGATAGAAAAATACCTGTTTTCTACAGAATTAAAACATTGTGAAAATGCTCACACATCGATCGTGTTCAGCATGTTCTCTTTTCCCCACATTGTTTTGTTTGGAAAAAAACGATGCAAAACATGTCTGTCGTCTTTATTAGAGAAATGATAAATGCAAAAGGGCAAGTTTGAAAATTTTCGCCATCTTGTTCTGCCAAAAGGAAGGTCTCATCACAGGTAAAATGTCTCCTGCCACCACACGTGTTGATTATTGCACGGAGTTTAACAACGGTTTCTCAGTTATATCACGGCGGTTTGTTAACCTTCGCATGTGTATAAGAACTCTCCCGCACCCGTAGTCCACGTAACATTCTCCAGAGTAAATGCCCCCTTTCATCATTAAACATGTTAAGTTGATTGGTCTGTCTTATCAATTATCGGCGGGGTTCGAACTGACGATCTATTTTATTGTTGTTGTTG
>JAUELF010235077.1:0-13141 GCA_031471495.1 Clinocardium nuttallii
CACTATGTTTTCCACTTTTAGTCATAGGTTATCCATTCAAATAGAGATTTTCCAGTTTTTGACAAAATATGTTCAAATCGTCTGCTGCAGAATTGTCATATGAGGGAAAGGGTTAAATATAGAGATTTTCTACTTTTTAACAAAATATGTTCAAAGTTGTCTGCTGCAGAATTGTCATATGAGGGAAAGGGTTAAATATAGAGATTTTCTACTTTCTAACAAAATATGTCCAAAGTTGTCTGATGCAGAATTATCGTATGAGGAGGGAAAGGGTTAAAAAGAGTTGAAAACATTGAGAGAAACAGAGAAATCGCTAAATTTTTCCATTTGCCACAATGTTTTCAAAAATCGTCTGCTGCTGACGCCTCAGAAAGCGTCTGTATGTGAGAAAGGGTTTATACAAGACCTCTTATCATCAGAAGCAGGTCTGACATATTTACAAACTACAGGATCTATTTCTTACCACATCTTTTCGAACACCTGGCACCTCCGCCTCCTCTGGTAAGGTCTGTAGGTTTGTCCCCTGCAGCAAAAAATCTCGGCTAACATTTCTGTTTAACAGTTGCCTTCTGAGGGACATTTTAAATGGCAGGATTTCTCGGAAATTTCATGGACTGCTGGTCTCAATCCCAACAGCTGATCTTTATCTCATTGGCAATAAGCTAATCCCATTCCTAAAATTGAACAAATAAAACTTTGGTGCCTCTCTGTGCATTTTGTTTTATTTCCTTGCAGTTTAATTCCTTATCATGTGTTTCCTGTCTCCTTTTATCAGCTCTCAAAATAATGTTCTTCCCAGGCAACTTTTCCCACATAGACTTCACTTATTTATAGTGCATTTATGAAATACAAATTGCCCTTGCCATGATCATGACTTATAAATCATCAGAAATAATTAACCCTTTCCCACATATAGACGCTTTCTGGTGCCTCTGCAGAAGAAGGCTTTTTGAAAACATAGTGACAAAAGAAGAAATTGCTCAAGACGAGCAATTTCTCCATTATAGCCACAATGTTTTCCGCTTTTAGTCATAGGTTATCCATTCAATTTAAGAGAATCTGATATTCTATTTTTTGACAAAATATAATCAGTCGTCTACTGCAAAATTGTAGTAAATTGGCAGAAATAATTAACCTTTCCCAACAGTCATACAACATATCTGCAGCAGACAACTTTGAAAATATTTAGACAAAAATATGGAAAATCTCCAAAAATGAAAGTTTGTTGATTGAAAAGGGTTGAAAGTTTTGTGGCAATAGGAAAAATTGCTGATCAGTAAGCATCTGTAGTGGGAAAGGGTAAATAGCTTTTTTCTTGAAATCATTGAGACAAAAAGGATAAATGATTCATCATGAGCAATTTCTTCTTTTGTCAATTTTATATTTCAAAAGTTGTCTTCTGCCGATACATTAAAATAAGACTGAAGTTGGGAAATCCAACAATCAACAACCAATACTTGTTAATTAAAATTAAAATTTACTTAGCAATACTGTTTGTTTGTTTTTCAGTGGTGTAGTGGTAGAGCGTCTATCCCAGGTGAGGGTTCAATCCCCATAAGGGCCATACCTATGACTTTCCTTACTTGACGTCTTGATTGATTATATGGTGTTTCACGCCACTCTCAATAATTTTTCAGTAATATCACAGCGTTTCCTGGGTAAGTTACCAGTACTACTGGTCCATTTATCCTGACACCAGCCAATCAGTTGTGATACTAAGCCCTACAACCCTGAGTGCGGGCAGCCATTACTACAATTTTAAACTATTTGTAAAGACCTGGCAGGGGATCAGACCCATGACCTTCCACACCTGAGACAGACGTTCAATCAATTTACACCACCCACGCAGGCTTTAGCACCTTGGATTGTTGGTTAACCATTTCTCTCATACGGCAATTCTGCAGCAGACTTCTTTGAACATATGTTGTCAAATAATAGAAAATCTCTATAATTGAACGGATAACCTATGACTAAAAGTGGAAAACATTGTGGAAAAAGGAGAAATTGCATACAAACAAGTTATAGATAAGGTGAATATTTCAAATTCGAAAACCCTTATTTCCCACTGAAACCCTATGTTGTGGGTATACAAAACAATTGTCTCACTTAGACAATTCTTTTAAGTACCCACAGCATAGGATCTGTTTGATTCATAAGTGAAATATTATAGTTGGGAAAAGACCAGAAAACTCCTCCTTATCTTGTTGCCAGAATAATTAAACCATTAACTCTTTCCCTCATATAGATGCTTTCTGACGCCTCTGCAGCAGATTTTTCATATAAGGGAAAGGGTTAATACAGGAAATTCTATAACTGAAAAATTGCTGTCAGCGGCTTAAAACACCATACAAACAATTGATAAGAAATTAAACTTTTAAAAACTATCCTGAACTGTATTGAAATTTTGCATTTGTATAAAATTAAAGTGTGAAGATTTAGAAGGTCTCAGGGAAAAGTATTCTTTGTACAAACTGAGTTACCTTCACGAAACATGCCATGAGCACATTTCATGATTGACCAGATACATAATGACCTATAACAACATGTATGTTATACCAACTTTTTGTGCATTAGATGCATATTTAATGTTCTGAAATTCTTACTAGACCCTTAAACCCTATGCTGTGGATACCCAAAATAATCCTCTTGCTGAGACGAATCTTTTGAAAACCCACAAAATCAGACTTGATTGAGTAATAAGAGATAAGAGGTATTATGTTATTCCTTCTTATCCCTTTCCCACCTGCAGAACCATTTTGACACAATAGCAGAAGACGTCTTTTGAAAACATTGTGGCCAAAGGTGAAATTGATCATGATGAGCAATTTCTCCTTTGACCACATTGTTTTCAACTTTATTTAATAATTAAGCTACTTTTATGGAGATTTTTCAGGTTTTTGCCACTAAGTTTTCAAAGTTGTCTGCTGCAGAATTTGTTGGGTATGTGAGAAAGGGTTAATTAGACCTCTGGTTGTGGGAAAAGGATAAATTACTCATTTCATTTTGAGCATTTTCTCCCTTTATACCCCTTTGTATGAAATTCTCCTTTTATACCCTTTGTATGAAATTCTCCTTTTATACCCTTTGTATGAAATTCTCCTTTTATACCCTTTGTATGAAATTCTCCCTTTATACCCTTTGTATGAAATTCTCCTTTTATACCCTTTGTATGAAAATGATTCTTTTCAACTTATAAAATGTCAAAAGAAGACCCCCTCCAAAAATAGCCAGAACCATATAGAATGAGATTGAAAGCCTAGGTAGGGCCAATGAACAATCTGAAAAATGCGGAAAACCTTACTTTGCCGGCGATTCATTACTATTAAGACATGACTGACCAACTTTCAGACGCATTTTAACCCATTTGAAGCACACAGGTACCCGTGATTTGATACAGACATATTTTGAAAACACTGTGACAAAAGAAGAGATGAGCAAATCTTCCTTTTGCAACAATGTTTTCAACTTTATTTTGATATAATTTCTATATTAATAGAAATTTTTATTCATGTTTTGCTTACTTTTTTCAAAGTGGTCTGCTGTAGATTTGTTGTAGGGGGAAAATGGTTAAATAGATCTACGACTAACCTGCGTGACATGAATTCCCTTTTGTTTTCCTGGCGGGTATGGGCTAAACCCTCTCTGTCAATTATGTTCACCGTACTGAACCATAACAGTGTAATCCGACTTCCGGGTAATTTTTGCACGTGCGCAGTACTCAAGTAGAATGTAAATTGCCGGAGGGTCGTTTAGTCCCCAAATTAATCCGTGAACTGAAGCATGAATGATTTGCAGTTACATCACATGTAAACTTAATATATCTATGTTAATCATTTTCCGATACCGAAGACACCTGCCGCCACTGCAGCAGTAGCCGTTTGAAAAAATAGCAGGAACTAAACTAAATCAAAGCACTGAAAGTGCTCACAGCAAGGGGCTAACTGCAGATTACATTTGGACATGGATTTACCGATCCCAAAAGTCTAACTTGAACTCTTTACAATAGCACTTTCTTGTGTCCATATAATAATGATGAAATAGTTGAACGCAAAATACTGTACACACAGTATGGTGGTCTATCGGCATACTATACGTTGGCATACATAATAAGAATCTGCTATCTGGATAGGGTAGGCTAAGCACACCTCCTGGTTTACAAAGGATTTTAGCCGGGTTTTTTATGTGATTATAACACATACATTTCATATCAAAATCATAATTGCCTAACAATGATAAATATATCGAGAGTCCAATTGTACTATCAAAGCAGAACTAAAATCCTGTGTTATCTACATTTTCTTTAGCGTGATATAACTGAAATATTTATAAAAAGCGACGTAAAACATCATACAAACGATTAATGAATTTCTTAAAGTGTTTCACAAGGCATAGGTGAAAACAATTGAAGGAGTTAGTTGCAGCGGTGTCAAGTGACAATGGCACCACTATATTTGCGATTTATAAAATGAAAAGGATTATAAATCTTTTAAAAAAAAAGGGCCCCGGCCGGGAAGCGAAAACATGGTCCCCCGCTTGGTAAACGAGCACTGTAACCACTACACTATAAACACTTTTCTTCTGAGACTGTTATTTTATGAAACTTATAAAAAGTCGATAAACGAGCTAGCGAATTACTTATAACTGAAGCGTTTATTTTTTATAAAAAAAACCTATCATTTTGGTCTTCTTTGAACTTTACTATCCTATTCCGTCTTCTGGGGTTGTTATGGTTAATTTCGGTTGAGAATCTGGTGTATTTACGCGGGAATCTAGAATGCAATACCCTAGTACTTAGAATCCTGATTAACGTTACCTCTTATTTTAAAAAGCATTCGAAAGAATTTTTGGAAATACCGGCGCCTAGGCTTACTTTCACATATACCGTAAAGCGGTATATGTTATATTTTGTCAAATATTTATTTTATTATCATTTCAATAATTTAATTATTTGAGTATATCTTTTACCATTGGGACTCGATTATCTGAATTTGTTTTGGGGTCGTAATCGAAAAGCTGCCTTTACTCCACTCCACTCGATTTACAATATTTAAGAATCACCCATGAACTTTAAGATCGATCAGGTATGTCCATAGCATAGAAATACATCTTATTTTTTAATCATGTAATTCATAT
This sequence comes from Clinocardium nuttallii, assembly GCA_031471495.1. Taxonomy (NCBI): domain Eukaryota; kingdom Metazoa; phylum Mollusca; class Bivalvia; order Cardiida; family Cardiidae; genus Clinocardium; species Clinocardium nuttallii. The sequence goes on from JAUELF010235077.1 coordinate 5,134, forward strand.
ATTTTAACAAAAAAAATCTTCTTTTGGGTAGGTGATGTCGAATCAAATCCATTTCCGGCTTGATGTCGAATCAAATCCATTTCCGGCTTGATATGCCAACACGTTTTCATTATTCTGATTTTTAGACAGGAACTATTGGCGGTACGAAATGACCGACATGGGTTTTAGCTGGCAACAGTCAGTTGATTCTTAAACAGATATTCCACAAATCATCCTCTTTCATTGACATTATATACGATCTGCAACCACCAATACATATCTCTAAAGCGTGGATGATGTTCGGAAATGCCAATATCGTAAAACACTAGTCTAGATTCCAGTCTCAATATGATGCCTCTTTTCAGACTTCGCCTACTATTGCAATTGGCTCTAACGAGCCCCTTGCTACAAACTACATATACGGTCATTAACACCTTCAAATGCGGACACATATGCCATTTCGTGGGAGGCCCTTCACCGGCTTGACCTTTCGATAGTTACAACGAACATTTATTTTAAACTGCATATTCCATCTGTGTTGGGATTATCCCTTGCCCATATTATATGCAATAAACCAGCGACAGACCACTTTGTATGGAACTATTAGGACAAACGGCTCGTTGTTATAATAATTGTCGTTTAAGAATGAGAATTTCACTAGACAAAAGCTTTAATTTCTTTCACACAAAAGAAACCAATCTTCAAACGGGGAAAAACATCAGAAAGAACGACAACACCTTATCACATTCTTAATAAACTTTATTTAAAAAAAGTATTTTCATTCATTTCACAAACAAGTACATTTCATTGAATAAGCACATTTCTGTACCCTTTTCTCTGAAGCAGCCACTTTGAATATGTATGTTGTATGTTTTATTTTCAAATACATTTGATAATCTATTTTCTCACGTATAGACGCGTAATGATGCATCAACTACAGACGACTCTTAAAAACATGATGTCAAAATAAGATCTTGCTCATAATGAGCAATTTTGCATTTCGTTACAATATTTTCTACTCCATTCAATAATAATAACTTCATGCATTGAGATTAATTTTACATGTTTGCCTTGATAATTTCTAAGTCTACTGCATCAGATTTGTTATATGGGAGAAATGACTATTTAGCATCATATATAGTTAGTGTAATTAAAATATTGTATGTGCATTTTTATTTTTTTCTTCGTTTTGAAAAGTGTTGATATCTAAACTGTTTTGTTTTAATTCACTTTTTGTTATTGCTGCAAATGACGTGTATGTATATAATTTAATTTTCAAAACTATACAATAGTTAACAAAACGTAATAAAGAGTGTCATATCTCAATTGTTTTAATTTGTCACAAAATAGAAAAAATAAAAAAATAACTGACAAATGTCACATTTCAAAACTGAAATTTCCAGCTTTTCAGACTATGTCAGGTTTAACTCACAAAGTTGTAGCAACGTTCTGTCGCGTTTCCTAACATTGCTTAAATACGACCCAAAACGATATACCATGTTTTGTGATATCACTTTAACGTTTGACACTTGTTTAATTAAAAAACTTTGGTCCCTGCTTTAATATTTAGAAACAAGTAGTTGATAATGTTACCTATATAATAGACAGCGTTCACTATCATAAAGCAGGGGTATTGAAGAAAAGGTTCATTTGTTGCCTTTATATATAAAAAGTAATATTTTGACTATGAATCATGACGTTATGAAATAAATATATAAACATCAATGATGTTTAATTAAACAGATAAATAAGTGATGTGACACATACTGTCTATAGCACTGCTGAAACTGATTGTTCAAGTTGACTGTCATTTGTAATGCAGTTTATGTGAAAACGTCTGTTTTATCAAAGATCGTGGCTCACACTTTCAAGAAAAGCTTATACCGATATAACACTGGTAGTTTGAACAAGAAATATGTTAAAAAAAAGATAAATGTCGATCAATATGAGAAAACACTAAGAAATGAAAACAAAAGACCGAGAATACGTCACATGACTTGAGATTGCGCGAGGCTCCCAAGGGGTGTATAAGTTTCAATTGAGGATAAATAACTGAAAACTTATCATGTTTCAAAAATAATTAATATTTTGCTCTTAAATATTATATTTCATACGTGTTCACTGATTTTTTCACTGACATTTATTTCGTAAGGAAAACAATGAAAGGTTAGTATGCAGACAATTTCATTTTAAAGATCCACAATAGTCGAAAAATGTCTGTCCGGGTTAGCCTGTACGGCATGTTTAGACTGATCCGGGTCGATATTTTACGCAGAGACCACACTGTTGGTTTTCTCGTGAGACTGCTCAAATGTTCAGCAATTTCTCCCTTTTACACAATATTTTCAACTCTATTTAGATATCAATTATATAGTTAATACCATTAATGTTTGCCTTGAAGTCGCCTGTTGATTATTTAGAAAATGAATAAATCGTCTACACCAAAGGAAACTGTTAAAATCAATATTTCTAAAAGGAATAAACCTGTAATAGAAGGAATGGACGTTTATAGAACCTTACAAAAATGCCAAACAAATAAGACAATCCACCTGTGTCTGATCAAGTTTAGCAGTGATACACTTTTGACTCGGTTCAAGGTCAATCGGGATAACGAGCGGACTGTTTCCCCGCGTTCATTTCGGAATCGGATTAACTCGGATTACTCGGACGTTCCACGAAAAGGCCAACATTATGAAATCTGCGTAATGTCTCGACCGGATCAGCCTGCGCAGTTCGCGCAGGCTAATCTGTACCAACACATTCCGTCTAAAAAGGATAGAGGTATAGAGTTATGGTGATTCATGAAACATAAAATCCACAGGAGGCGAAAAGTGTCTGTCCAGGTTAGCCTGCGCGGCACGCTTAGTCTGATCCGTGTCACAATGTTGGTTTTCTGGTGAAACGGCTGATATTGACTATAAGAGCGGTGCTCCAATGACATCGTGACATCGGTGCGTGCATGCAGGTGTAGGTAAAGATCTGCCTGTGGTTCCATTGATTGGAGGTCCTTCCCCGTTTTTAACAATAGTTCAGTCATATCACAACGGTCACTTCAAACATCCACGTGTTTCCTGGGTTCATCACAACAGACTGTTCCGCTTACACGTTAGAAACAGTGGTCAAACTAGTGTTCGAACTCTCAACTCAAAGATTAAATCCCACGTCGCTAGCGACTGAACTACCGGGGCTGCCCAAGGATATCGGTTTTTCGGAAGTTGCTTTAACCCTTTCCCTCATACGACAATTCTACAGCAGACGACTTTGAACGTATTTTGTCAAAAATAGGAAAATCTCTATAATTGAATGGATAACCTATGACTAAGAGTGAAAACATTGTGGCAAAGGAAGAAATTACACGTTTTGTGCTTGTCACTATGTTTTCAAAAGCCGTCTGCTGCAGAGACGTCAGAAAGCGTCTATAGGAGGGAAAGGGTTAAACCTTCTATGATTTTTGACGAACAGTGCAGAGTATGATCAAGTTACGCGAAAGCACAGGTTCGTCTGAATCTTCACTGTTTGTGAATGCCCCCAATGGTCGGTTTTGCGTACAGCACGGACCTTTTAGACTAGTTTGATAAAGCCGGAAATGGGTTAAAATGGAATGACTGGTGACCGGTGCAAATGCAGAACAGAGTGCAAGGTTATTAGGGCTTATCTGAATTTTCACCTGACGAAAAATACATAAAAAATAGCTTACAATTAAGTTATGTCGCTTATTATATATATGGCATTTGTCTTTTAAGTGTGGCTTTTAAATCAAGTGTGACTTTGGCCTTTGAACATCTGAGAACGCTTAAGTGTCGTTTGCTATCTAAATCCTCTTAGCTCTGACGCATGTTGACGCAATAGCAGCAGACGAATTTTGAAAACATTGTAACCATAGCTGAGATTGCTCATGGTGAGCATTTTCACCTTTGGCCACAATGTTTTCAACTTTATTTAACAATTTAAGCTATCTTTTATGGAGATTTTTCTGGTTTTTTGTCAATATGTTTTAAAAGTCGTCTGCCGAAGATTTTTTTGTATGTGGGAAAGGGTTAATTAATCTGACAGAAATCCAATAGACTGTATCTTCGTCGGAAGTATTTTATGACCGCATTACGAACTAACAGATTGATGTCAATCGAATATTAATAATACAAATGGTTTTACCATTTCCCACTTAAAGTCAACAGCAGATACGAATTTATCATCATTTCTGTTCCATATCGTGTCTGAGATACCTAATGGTTGACTTTTTTGCAATACTGCTCATATTTTCTCAAGAGTTCCCAGGCCATATTTATCAAGCATTCGTAATATCATTCGTATTCTTATTCTGAATAGACTGTCTCTGTGGTGTAGTGGTAAAGTTAGCGGGCTTAGCATTACGACTAACTGGCTAGTGACAGGATAAATGGACCAGCAGAACTGGTAACTAATCCAGGAATTGTAATATGACTGAACTTTTTCTAAAAATTGTTGAAAGTAGCGTAAAACACAAAACAATATAATATATTTTCTAAATTAACAAAGAAGCACGAATTCTTAAATTACGTTACTTATACTATAAATATTCTTTGATTTTAGTATGCTTGTTGAACCATGAACCCGTCTCCTGCTAAAAAAAAAAGTTGCAATTAAATGAGCCGATCCTTGAGAATTTCTGCATGCGTTAAGTATCGACCGGGATCAGTCTGAGCATGCCGCGCAGGCTAACCCAGACAGACACTTCACTTTTCGCCTCCTGTGGATTTTCTGTTTCAGGTATCATTACTATATACCTATCTCACTGTGACTGAATGTGTCGGCCCGAATTAGCCTTCGCGGACTGCGCAGTCTGATCTGGGTTTATATATTACTCAGAGTCCATGATTGGTTTTCCCACTGAAACGGCTTAAATGTACAAATACCGTTGTCCACGACTGTTTCCAATGCACTAAGGGTCTACTGACAAAGAACATGCTTATTACAAAAGGGCCTAGAGTCATAGTTCGAAAAGGCTTAATCACATAAAGAAACAATTTCAAAACTCGAACATATAACACAGCGGGGATTAAGAAACTAAACATAAATTGCGTAATATAAAGGCAAGTAATTCTATAGCGCTTGTTCCGCATAACCGACCTAATCGACGTAGACAAAATGGACATTAACCCCCTGTCCCTCATACCACACATCTGCAGCAGAAAACTTTGAAAATATCTGGCAGAAAGTTTAATTATTGAATACAGTTGAAAACATTATGGCAAAATGAGAAAACGCTCGTTTGAGCAATTTCTTCATTTGTGTCACAATGTTTTCAAAATCCGTCTGATGCTGAGGCGTCAGAAAGCGTCTGTTTGAGGGAAATCTTAAATTTCGATTCCGAGAACATCTTGGTATAAATACGGTTAACCTCTTTGAAAGATCTTGAATCATTGAAATAATATTGGCCAAAGGAGACATTGCCAATCATGTGCAATTTACCCAGTTGCCACACTGTTTTCAAATTCGCCTGCTGCATAGGCATTTAAAAACGTCTCTATTCTTGAAAATGTTAACGCATGGTGTACTTCGGGATTAGTTTACAAACTTATACAACTGTACAATCAATGTTTCATGCAGTTATAAATCCTGCGATGACCCAATAAACAGTGCATACCCTGATCCGACTGTACCTGAATCAAAGCAACAACGTTGGTGGCAAGTTCCTGAATGCCCATTTGCCTGGTTTAAGGCTATATATCTGTAAGTCTATATCGACATATAAAATGTCCAATAGTATATTAACGAGAAAACCAACAGTTGTGGACTCTGCGTACCTGGATTAGCCTAAGCATGCATCGAAGGCTAACCCGGGGTGAAGACAGTCACTTTTCGGTAGATTTTCTGTTTCAGGAATCATAACTCTATACCTCTATCCCTCGTGAGACGGAATGTGTGGGCCCAGTTTGATCGTTGAACGGCCCATATCTTGAGCTGTCATTATTTAATATATTTAGTTTATAATTATACTCTTGTTGCATTTTGCCAAACATAGCTGTTTTGCAACTAACTTGTCGTATAATAAAGAAGATCATAAAGAGACCACATTGATGCACTGAATCATCTTTGTGCGCATAGATTCACTCACAAGTTCGGTGTGGTCTCTTTTCCCTTGATTTGACCCTTTCCCACCTCCAGACGCATTTTGACGCAAAAGCAGCAGACGACTATTTAAAACATTGTGGTCAAAGGTGAAATTACTCATGATGATCAATTTCTCCTCTGGCCGCAATGTTTTCAACTTTGTTTTAACAATTAAGCTATCTTTTATTGAGATTTTCAAGTTTTTGTCCCTATGTTTTCAAAATCGTCTGCTGCAGATATGTTGTATGAGTGATAGGGTTAACTCGAAAGATCACATTGACTAAACATAAAGCAATGTAATAGGTGTTGAAGCGCTAATGGGGGCGTTGGATATATATTCTTTGTGCAAACGTTGTTTGAAGGGCAAACTGGTACAATCACAGCTGCAAATAAGTTATGAAAGGGGACTTTGATAATATTTGAGAACGGAATGAGATGTATTTATCATTGCACATAACGTCACATAATTAGATTTCAGTCATTTTGCCTTATTCAACCCGACACCTCTACACAAATCACATTCATTGTTAAAAAAAATAAGCAATTATACCTTTTATATTTGTTCTACAATGATTTCGACTATGTACCAAAACATCGCTTTCACGTTTCCATTACTATTACGATTTTTTGTTCGTAATTACATGTATGTTGCAGAAGTGTTAACCCTGTTAATCCCACATAGCCGTACATGTTCGGCATCAGTCATCGAACACATTCTAGAAAACTTTGAGGAGGGGGGTCCATTAATGGGAGTTTAATTATTAAATTAATAAGTAAATATTATATAAAATGGAGAAATTGCTCATCATAACAAAATCCTCCTTTTGTCACAATGTTTTCAAAAATCGACTCCTCTAGATGCTTCAGAATGCGTCTACAAGTGGGAAGGGTTTTTAAATGTTGTCAATTCGGAAACAGGCATAGCTTACTGTGTTCAATGTCCAGGAGCAGAGTCTGGTCGAGATATGCACTATTCATAGTACATGTGTTGTAATTCTATCAAAGTGTGTAGATAATGGTAAACTAGAGAAGATGTACATGTTGATCTGAGCCAACACTGTTCAGATATGTCAACTTGGGTCTCAAATTGTATCAAGTTTCTCTGATGTAGACTCCTTTATGCGCCTGCACAGAAAGTTAACATTTCTTTTATTTCTGGACAAATAAGAAAATGTTCAAAACAAGCAATATATCTAAATGTTCCACAATGTTTTCAAATGTTTACGTTCGATTGTCCAGGTAAGAAATAGTCTTTATTAGATAATATTATGTTTAAAGCAGATGATACGGAAAATATCACATTCGGTGACTAGTTTTAAAACAACTAGAAAGGACACTGACGTACCTCTTTTGCTTATTTTCTCACAACATTTTCTTCCGTCTCTATATATTTTCACACCTTACATAGGATGAGTCAAAAAGACTGTATCGGAGAAATGTATTTAATGTAGTTTATGACATCATCATCATCTCATCCTTATATTTCATTTTATTTTATATTGATACGTAATCACCCCCTACCATCAAAATAAATCGGTGTTGGTTTCTTCTTTTCAATAAACCAAACAATATTTTCTAACTCCCTTCTTTATTTCTCTAGTCATTGACATCAAGGATTTGGTCTCAACTCTTTCGTACTTTGGGTCATTGACATTGACGTACAAAATAGTGGTAGTCTTTTGTTGTTTTAGGTTTTGACCATATATGGTATAAAACTTATACTTTAATCGGTTTAAACAATTTAATAATAATTCTAATTGTCATCTTTTACTGCAGTCATTCACCCTATACAAGTGTAATCCTTTTATCGAACAACAGAACGAAGACCGGCATCTCTCTGTATATATATTATAAATTATGTCTGTCTGTATGTCTCTCTCTCTCTCTCTCTCTCTCTCTCTCTCTCTCTCTCTCTCTCTCTCTCTCTCTCTCTATAAAA
>JAUELF010235088.1:0-13137 GCA_031471495.1 Clinocardium nuttallii
TTACGGCGTTACCTATATAATTTACCAGTATGGATGGTTTTATCTATGAATGAGGGTGTGTTATGTCGTTGTGGCGGCACTCTAGTTATCTCTCGGCGTTTCCAGCGTAATTTACCAGTATGGTTGGGATTATCTATGAATATGGTTGTGTTATGTTGTTTCGTCAGTACTCTAGTCATATTACGGCGTTTCCAGCGTTATTTATCAGTATTGTTGGTATCATCTATCCATACACAGATGCATGAGTTATCATCCCCTCAACCCTGAACCCGAAGGAAGTAAGCAATTAGTGCCACTGTTAACGTGTTTGGTATGACATGACCGATTATCGAATAATGGTCTCCGGCTCCCAATGTGCACGCACAAATACCTCCATCAATATTGCGGTACATAAATATTCACACTATTGAAGGCTGATCTAGACATGCACTGCTCACATAAGTCAACTTGTACAATTTTATATGGCGGATACCAATTCATAGGAATTATGGAACGTTAAATTAGGGCTTCTGTTTGAATTTATTATAGCTTTTGAAACAAATGTTGACCTCTTTGGAATTGCTTTTTGTGTGTTACGTGAATTTGACATGCGATACTTAATGGCAAAACAGACGAAATATATAAGATAATCTGTAAAAATGGACGATACTAATGTGAAAATGTGCTATATTTACGTCAGTGATTTACTATCGCGACCAACGATCATCAAGATCAGGCTGCACCTTCGAGTAGTCTGATGTGAATCTTCCCCTTTCGCCGTTAACTACATGTATATAGGCATTAATGCACCATGCATATAGACATACACTCACCTTGTATATACATGTACATGTATATAGGCATACATGCACTATGAGTATAGACATATAATCACCTTGTATATATTGGCATACAAGCACCATGCATATAGGCATACACTCACCTTGTATATAAAGGCAAGCAAGCAATATGTATATTTCATACAATCACCATGTATATAGGCAAACAAGTACCATGTTTATAGACATACATGCACCATGTATATAGGCAAACAAGTACCATGTATATTTCATACAATTACCTTGTATATATAGGCAAGCTAGCACCATGTATACATGCAAACAAGTACCATGTTTATAGACATACAGAAAATAACGTGAGATATTCAGAATAGATGGACAAGTGATATCCAGAAAATAACGTGAAATATTCAGAATAGATGGACAAGTGTTATCCAGGAAAAGCGCGAAATATTCAGAATAGATGGACAAGTGGTATCCAGAAAAAGCGTGAAATATTCAGAATAGATGGACAAGTGGTATCCAGAAAATAACGTGAAATATTCAGAATAGTGTTGAAGTCACGTGGAATAATTGATAAGAGTTATGTCGCCTTAATATAACTATAAACACAAACCTATCAATTGGCCCACTAGCAATAGGCCCATATATATACCACACATTGCTACATTGCGACCTGTGATCAACGGTTTGAATAGTAACGGAATGTACATCACAATGATTAACAGTTGTATAAAGTTAAGCCGGTCCATTGGAAAAATAAACAAGTTGTCATTTTTAACCAGTGTAGGTTCAGATCAATTAAGCCACCCACTTAGTTCGATCAGAATATTCACAGTTGAACCGTATTTGTAACGAATCGATGTAAGTACCATACAAACAGTGTATAACTGAAACTCACTTCAGGGATGTGTTTGCTGATCGGGACATATACCTTTCACAAAACTCAACGTGTACCTTTATCCATAGGCGTACTCCTGTCTTCTAGTATTTAACTATACATTGTGTTTTACTTAACTATATAATTAACGCTTTTACAAATACAGACGCCTACAATGCCTCTGTATAAGACAACTTTTGAAAACAATGTAAACAAGGCGAATATATTTATGTTGCCATGTTTATTTATTACTAGACATACTTGTTCTTTTATTTATTGAGTGTTTCGTACTTGTTTTAGATGTCTGTCGAGATGGTTTCTAACTCTAAATTACCAGATTCACTACCTTCAGAGCTATGTTATGAATAGTATTGGAGTATGCATCTCAATTATCGGTTGTATAAAGTGAGAAACTGTCCATGGGAAAATAAACAAGTTGGTATTTCTAACTTGGGTAGGTACAGCTTACTTTGGCTATACACTTAAATTCAACAAAATCTTCCCACTTTGAAAAATTTTCCAAACCAACAAATGTTAGTACTAAACAGTGTATATCTAAAACACGCTGTTCAGAAGCATAGGATGATCTAAACCTAAACTAATCGTAAAAGTTTAACGTGTACCTGTATGCATGGGTGGACTTATATTGTATTGTAAACGTATATCAATTAACCTCATTCTTCTATTCATCATACCACTACCCTTTCCAAAACATAGAAGCTATATGAAGCCTTTGCAGCAGACAATAATGTGGCAAGAGAGGTACATATTTTGTCAGAAGGTTTTATGCTTCATTAAATAGTTTATTCCTTAATCACTGGGTTTTTCGTTTGTCACTTTTATAAATGATTTCAAAGTCGTGAACTGTATGTTGGTTCTTTGTGCTAAACGGTTTGATAAGTACGAACTATTATGCTACAGGAGCAATACCTTGAGCGAGAAGGGTAGACCAACACGATATATTACGAGACCAAAGGTTATGGATTTTCCCACGCAAAGAGTCGTGTAATCTACCTATTTTATTTATTATTATATACCTACAATCTATTGGAATGAAAAAGGTAACACATATACAGATTAATTTTATTTTTCCTTTTTATAAACATTTTGTCCTACAATACTAGAATCATTTCTAATGCGTAAATCCCAAATCAAACTTTTGTTTAATGTTTTGTGAGAAAGACACTCTTTATTTTAGGGCTTTTATAGGTTTTTGATGCATAAACCAGACATATTTGTTTTCAAAAAGAGTACTAATTGTCTGCATAGATGTATTTTACTATGTAGTACAGCTTTACAGTGAGAACCTAGCTGAAAGTAGTCCGTGCGCTCTCTGACGTCACAACTCCGTATTATACACGTGTGTACAACACGGTAATCTGTCGTGTTTGAACTGTTGGAACTGTTAGTGTGTGTTCATCGTTTTTTGAAGAATCGCTTTATGTGTTACGTATAAAACATTAGGCCTATTTTATTTCCAAAATACATGTACACATTACAAACCTACATAAGTAAAAAAAAGTAATAGACTACATAGAAGAAGAAGTTTTATTTCAAATATAAATGCAATAGGCCACATGACCCGTGAGAAAAACAAGATACACAAATAGACATTATAAATGACATAGCAAGTGAAGCACATTTGCCAATTTACAATTTGGTAACATGTTGCTTCATAGACGGAGAAGGTGTTATTCAAGCGTAATAGTATATTCTCATCACCACTGTATATACATACATACATGGTTAGCATGCACTACAATTTAATATAACACAGCATAATATAATGCAATACAATATGATATAATACAATACGATACAATATAATACAATATTATATAATACAGTATAATATAACACTATACATTACAACATAATATAATATAAAATAATACAATATGATACAATATGGCCAATATAGGCAAAGGGCATATTGACACAAGTATGACATATTCACATCAGTAAATGCAAATTATATCAGTATATAAATGTGAAGACTTCACAACACTTATATCTGCAACTTATTTATATATTGTATATAACCATTTCTAATCATATCTTAATTTAAATTAAAAGCTTTCATAACACATGCACTTAGATTTATGAGTTTAGAAACATAGACAAACAGGTTAAGGTTACACCAAAGCTATATCGCATAACTAAATAGCTCGTTAAGATTTGTTTAAATATTTAAACATATAATAACAGTATGCATATTACAAAAGTATCTTTAATTCAATTACACTTTACACTAGAAAAATTGAATTAATGTTTATGAAAAATATTGCCGACATTTAGGTTAAAAGATGGTCCCATGGAAATCATTAACTATTCTAACAAAAAAATGTAGAAATGTTGCAGGGTTTATGACCTTTTAATTTACAAAAAGCTTGATTTTTCAAATATTCCCAAAAGCATTATTTGTTCATGTATGTAATAAGAACTTGATTATAATTGATAATTAAAAGAAATCTTAGGTAAAATGAATGTTGTTAATACTGGCCTTTGTCAAAATAGATGGACAAGTGGCATTGGTAACGTATCCATGAATAAAACGTGAACTATTCAGAATAGTGTTGAACGCGGCGTAACATACCGTTGAATAATTGATACGTGTCGCCGTAATATAGTTATACACAAACAACTCTTTAAACGGGATACACAAACCATACCCTTACCTTGCAATTTGTGAACCATGGTCTCTGTGAACTAAAGAACAAAGTTTTGAATAGTATCGGAATGTGCATCTCAATTTATCGTTGTATAAATTTAAGCATGTTTATGTGAAAAAAAAACCATGTTGGCATTTCATACAAGTGTAGGTTCGGTCATTTTTGCCATCTGCTCAAGTTCAATTAGAATCTTCACAGTTTGACCGTGTATTTTAGCGAACCTGTGGTATTCACTGCGGGGATGTGTATGACTATCTTGACCTGTACTTTTCACAAAAGTTAACGTCTACCTTTACCTATGGGTGCGCTCCTATCTTATTGTATTCATATAAACAGTAACCCCCGTGTTTTTAACTTAGATCTTTAATGAACCCTTTCTCACATACAGACGCTTTATTACGCCTCTGTAGCAGTCAACCTTAGAAAACAGTGTGACAAGAAGAGAATATATTTATGGTGAGCACATTTATTGTTGTTTTGAGTGATATGTATTTTTGTTTTAAGATTTAGTTGAGCTTTTGTTCGAACCCACATTGATCATATTTACAGTTATCAATAAGACAATACCATTAATGTACCGATTAAAAAAACAGCTGTCATTATATATTAACAGATAAGCGAGAATAATAAAGTAAACCCTTCCACTAATACATACGATTTATGATGCCTCTGTAGCAGACAACGTTTGAAAACATTGTGAAAAGAGGCGAATATACATGGTTAACTTCATAAAATACTTGTCCTTTGATTTATTGGGTGTTCCGTGTTTTTGTTTATAGATGTTGGTTGAGATTGTGTTTGAACTCAAAATAATCAGATCGACAGCCCGCTACCGACAGAGTTATCGGCGTTCGGCTTGTAAGCAAGGCTTAATTTATAAGTGTTCTGTCACTGCGATATAAGTATACCCATACATAGTTTAAAACGACGTGACACCATAACAGAATTAACACAAAGCTATTATTGGCCCATACCATTACCCTATACATTGTGAATAAAGAAATAACGTTTTGAATAGTATCGGAATATGCATCTCAATAAACAGGTGTATAACGTTGAGCCTGTCTATAGATAAATACACACGTTGGCATTTCTGGTCAGTGTAGGTTTTAGATCACTTTGGCCATACACTTAGTTTAATAAATTTTAGACTTTGAACTAAATTTCTAAAAAAAAAAAAAAAAAATGTAAGTACTATATGAAAAATGTATATCTGAAACACGTTGTGTAAATGCATAGGTTGATCTGGCTCTACACTATTCATGAACAATGAACGCGTACCTTTGTCATATAATACTGTATACAAATTAATTTAAATGGATCTCGTGCCTTTTATTCGACTATATATATAACTCCTCCATGAAACAGAAGTATTATAACACCTTTGCAGCAGAAAACAGTGTGGTAAGAGAAGAATATATATGTTTAAGAATACATTCTCCTTTTGTCAGAAGGTTAAATACTTCATCATATAGTTAAATTTTAATTTATTGTGCTTTCCGGGTGTCGTTTTTTATAATTAATGTTTTAAAAGTCGTAAACTGTAGATGAATTGCATTTCATAAGGGTGTTGATCAATTCATGTATTGTATTCTGTTGGAAATATCAAATCCGATCAGATATCTTTGTTCATTAACAGTAATTGAATCATAAGTAATAAGTAATTAATAAATCTAAAATTTGGATATGTTGTATTGTATACACCAATCTATTGATTTACAGGAAGAAAACACGTATCCATTTATAAAATCTTACATACGAAACAACAGGGGAGGCAATAGCCGCTCGTGTTCCTCGTGTACGGCATAGTAGCTGTCGTATTTGGTAGGAATGTATTATTTGTGGTTTGCCTTTTAATAAAAAACATTTAATATGGCGAGAATGAGCACTGCAGAACGCGTTTAAGCCGTCGGAACGTTTCGTGCCAACAACCCTATCAGGCAGGTATGCTACGAATCGTTATAAAAGTTCCAATATTGATAATTATTTGTTATTTAGAGCACAACATATCAACGAGGACAATGTCTCTTGCTGTCATTTCCACAATAAGTGGACATGCAAAGTATTGAAACGAAATCAAACACGACGCGATTTGATCTTACATCACTGCGACAGTCTTTTCTAATCGATTAAGAGTATAACAGTGTAAGAGGCCTACGATTTACCGCTGCGACACTGTCTTTACTAATCGAATACGAGTATAAAAGTGTAAGAGGCCTACAATTTACCGCTGCGACACTGTCTTTACTAATCGAACACGAGTATAACAGTGTAAGAGGCCTACGATCTACCACTGCGACACTGTCTTTACAAATCAAATACGAGTATAAAAGTGTAAGAGGCATACGTCCCACCACCGCGACACTGTCTTTACAAATCAAATACGAGTATAAAAGTATAAGAGGCCTACGATTTACCGCTGCGACACTGTCTTTTTTACTAATCGAATACGAGTATAAAAGTGTAAGAGGCCTACATCCTACCACTGCGACACTGTATTTACAAATCGAAAACGAGTATAAAAGTGTAAGAGGCCTCCGTCCCACCACCGCTACTCTGTCTTTACAAATCGAATACGAGTATAAAAGTGTAAGAGACCTACGATCTACCACGGCGACACTGTCTTTACAAATCGAATACGAGTATAAAAGTGTGAGAGGCCTACATCCCACCACTGCGACCATGTCTTTACTAATCGAATACGAGTTTAAAAGTGTAAGAGGCCTACGCCCAACCACTGCGACTATGTCTTTACAAATCGAATACGAGTTTAAACGTTTAAGAGGCCTACATCCCACCACTGCGACACTGTCTTTACAAATTAAATACGAGTATAAAAGTGTAAGAGACCTACGTCCCACCACCGCGACACTGTCTTTACAAATCGAATACGAGTATAAACGTGTAAGAGGCCTACAACCCACCACTGCGACACTGTCTTTACAAATCAAAAACTAGTAAAAAGGTGTAAAACGCATAAACCCCCACTGTCCCACTGTCTTTCAAATCGAATACGAATATAAATGTGTAAGAGGCATACTATCTACCACTGCGACCCTGTATTTACAAATGGTGCGAGTACCTGTTAAGTCTTAAGGAATGCATTTAGGAAGAATACATTAACGATGAAACAAGAACACATTTGACCATGACATCGCAATATGTTTGTGCCTAACGCTTATTAAAGCATCGATTTGTTTGTCACATAAATAACATTCGACATATTTTAATGCAAATATACATGTACAAATTAGAAACGTAGCGTAGTACTAATTTACCAAATTATACAGGCAAACGGATTTAGGTTACACCAAGTATATATCGCACAACCAGATAACATGTTTGGATAGTTATAAGTAATGAAAAACATTTAAACAACATGCTTTTTACAAACATAACTTAAATTTCAATTGCCTTTTTTTATTGTATTGCATTTTGATAATAAAACAGTAATTAGGCTGTGTGTCGAAATCGGGAATTGTAAGCTATATTTAGGTAACACATAATATTGTTTATAACCATTGTGCTTCTACAATTAAGACCAAAAACACATTAACCCTTTCCCGCACACAGCGAATATGCAGCAGAAGATATCTATTTTAGAAACTCCCTTTAAATGAAAGTACACACATTGATAGAGTTGCAAAGATTGTAACGAATAGAGAATTTGCTTCTTTTAAGCAATTTCTTCTTTTGACACTATGCTTTCAAAAAAGATGCCTGCTGCAGATGGTTCTGATAGCGTCTATATGAGGAAAAGGGTTAAATATCAAATTTAAAGGTGTCTATATCTATATGACGTCAATACCTATTGTTTCAAATTATTGGAAGATATAATCTTTGTTCGCATATCAACTTTGAAACATTTATAATCATTATTAACTTGGTCAACAATGTGTATAGCTGTTAAAATGTTGAATTCCTGATATGTTGTAGTTGGATGGGATATTAAAGAATATATCGACAGGATAGGTCATTGTAAGTTCATTTTTTTGGTTTGTTTTGTTTATTAAACTTTAACGATGCTCTTTTTGTATTAACGTTTGTATTCGCTAGAAGTGAAGTTGTTATAAATGGTAACGTGCATGTAGTTAATTGCCTAATAATATTGTTGTGTGAGATGAATGTGAGAGAAAACACAAATAAGAAGAACTCGCCGGCGTGATATAACTAAAATCTGCTTTAAACTCAATCAATCTTTTCCGGTTACTGGAAGGTCGATACAATATATGTTTTGTATATGGTTCAGATCATTAACCCGTTATATTAACTGTACATCTGATATTATCTGATATAAACTGACTCTGGTCAACTCAACTTTGACACTCATTTCATAACAACGAACGTCAGATGTTGGTTACATGAACATGTTTATGTCTTCATTTAAACAGTGTCTTACTGATTGCATATTATCTGATGTACACCGACTCTGGTGAACTCAACTTTGACACTCATTTCATAACAACGAACGTCAGATGTTGGTTACATGAGCATGTTTATGTCTTCATTTAAACAGTGTCTTACCGATTGCATATTATCTGATGTACACTGACTCTGGTGAACTTAACTCTGACACGCATTTCATAACAATGAACATTGAATAACAATTGTCAAATAATTATGAATTCTACTTGTTGCAAAATCTCTTAGAAACGGTTTTCGCCAGACGTGGTAAATAAGTGAAAATGCTCCAGTCCATCAACATACAGGATGGTTTGGCAATAGCGACACGTGCTGCTAATCAAAGGTGTGGTGTACCTAACTATTCCATAATGTTTTAGACTGTTCATCTTTATCTTGTAGATGCTTGTTTTTGAATTATGTTTTAATACCATGCGTTTAGAGTACGCAGATTAAATTCTGATTACACATGGCTTCTTGCTAGTTTATTACAAAAGGGTCTTCATTTCGATTCCAAGCTCTGCCAATTTTCATCCATAATTCGTCGTCGAATAATTATGCAATTTTTTAATTATTGTTTGTACCTGGCCAGACAAATATAATATGTGTTTAACCTATACTCCAAACTATAAAGCATACCTGTACCGTTTTAGTGTCTAAAGTAATACAAATTGACCATATAACACAACTGAATAAAGGCGATCATAATTTTTACCAAGCATACATAAAAATGTAGGTTATTTTTCTCGAAATGTGTTGCGTCTTACTATATTCACAAGGCCCGGTCATATGCGTTAATGAATGATCTTTCACATTTGTACTTTAGTGTACTTTAGCGTCCTTTGCTTGCTGACACCTGCTCACGCTTACAACTGTATACTACTAAAGGCCGCTCTAGATGAAGGTATTTTTCACTAGAGACAGGAATAACATCCCGATTGCTTTTAGAAGCGATGACGTCTGTATATCTTAAAGTTAAGAGTTCAGATCCGCGCAATTAATCTTAATAGAGGATAAACAAAACATTTAATTGTTAGAAATATTGTTATGGGACAATATTTATTAGCCATCTATGAATGGTGGTCGTTTCACCACTACTCTTGTTATATCACGGCGTTTCTGGTGTAATTTACCAGTACGATTTGTATTATCAATGCAAGGTGGTGTGGTATGTCGTTTCGTCAGTACTCTAGTTATATCACGGCGTTGTAAGTTAATCATCAAACACACTGTCTGTGATTTTCGATATAGGAACTAGCATGGTTTCGTGTTATATCATACTGTAAGAAATTAACGTTAACACATAGAAGGCCAGGCTTATTTTGACGGGGCGTGCATCATATATCAATATTAAACTATTTACGAAATCTATTCATTTTACAGTCAATACACCATTGAATCGTTTTTTACAATTTAATTTCAAAGGCCTTATTAAGTATCCAACTATTTCATAAGGAGGAAGTAAACTTGTATTCGCATGTATCTAATGACGTCATGGATTCATATTGCCATATTTTGTGCCGAACATTCATTATCCGTATCTGTCTTTTAACATGGCCTGCACTTATGTCATAACCAATAGCTTTAACATAGCAAAAACCATATACAAGGTCATGAAGACTAGGATCAAATCGAGAGCATTTCCGACATTTCTCGAATACTGATGATGTTGGCAACAACGAGATCAGTGGATCATGCTATTCTCCCTTATTCATTATTTCCTATGAGAATAATTGCAATTGCATACTATCCATAAGCCTCCAAAGGTCTGTGTTCTCGGGTCCACATGTGTGAATAATTTAGGGATATTGCATTTCAATCATTGGTTCAATTCTGAAATTGAGACTTGCTAGTTCATTATTACCGATCGAAATAATTACAAATGCTTGATATGCATTCTCTTCCGAAGGTCTATGTTCGGGATACAAGTAACATTCAACTCTTCAATTCTGAGTTCGAATTCCGATTTCTTAGTTCATTATTACCAATGTAAAGATATACATTATACTTTATGTGCCCAAACCGCCTAAGGTCGGTGTTTTACACCAATAGTGAGACTTTTTTTAGTATAATGCATTTCAGTTAACCCCAATCAATCAATCTATCTGCCACATTCGGTACATCACTAGCTATCCTTATCGATAAGAATATTAGACTATTACATTACTTATATTGTATTGTTATATATAATTGACTTTAGACATCATTGTTCGATTTTCATTGTTGCATATCGCACTTTTTGTTTATATATATATTGGTGTGTGTAGGTGTGAGTGTGTAAAACGTTTTTTTAAAGAAGAATAACAATTGCTAAAAAAGGCAAGTGAAATAAATGTGCAAAAAAGTACTGCCTAACAGTCCTCCGCAACGGCACCCCTGATTGGCCGAATTTCAATCCGCTTTTTCGGGCAAGCCCAATCGTCACACAGCAATCTATGGGGAATGACGAGGTGTCCAGATTTAGCGTCCAGCTAATCACAGGCCCTGTTGTACAGGTAACTGTTATACCCTTAAGCCGATGTAATTGGGCAAAGGGCGAAGAAAAACATTACTAGAAGAAATTGAGATGTGAACAAAAAGAAAGAAAAATGCGCAAATAAAATAGTCAGAGTGCCAAAAAAGCACTCCCTAACTGTCCTTCACAACGGCGCCCCTGATTAGCTGAATTTCAATCCGCTTTTCCGGTCAAGCTTGACTTTCACACACAATTCTATGTTAAAATACTAGTAGACCAGAGCCAGCGTTCTGCCAATCACAGGTCCCGCTGTACGACTATCGTGTTCCCTTATCCCATATAAATGGACAAAGGACTAACAGAAATAACAAGAGTAAAAAAATGTCAGACTAGAAATATGATTTTAAGAAGACAAAAACATAAGGAAAAACATAAAAAGAAATCATATATTGCTACAATGTATTAGCACATTGTGGTTAAAAACATTTAGATTTAAAAATATTAAAAGGTAGACCTGATGTTGGGCTCCGTAGCACTCCGTAGTCCATCCATCGAAAACCAACCCTTTAAGAAACCGAAGAAAACAACTAGCGTTATATACATATATCCCACACTGTGCCAGTTCCGTGTAATAGACTATTTACATCTTAACAAAATAAGGTTATGGCTGGTTGCAACACTGGCACATATTTATGTATGGACTCCCTTATCATACAATGTCCCACAAGCCAGCTGTCCGAGGGTTCTCAAAGCTATGCCTCCGTTCGCATTCTCGCATGCATGTCCCGCCGTGCGCGCACCCCAAACGAAACATGTCGGAGAAGACATCTTTCCTAAATGTCCCAAATATCGCCACCCCCTACACACAATGAAGGGCGCCGCAGCAAGCCTTCACTGACTACCTTCTCCAGCAAGCCCGTGGGACAATCGCACCAGCACAGGGAAAAAGCATGTGCCACTGACAACTTATGATTCGGGAGCCCATGTTGTTGTTACTTATCCCATTGTGTACTGACTAGGGCAGACAACAGTGCAATTTCAAGGTAAACAATAAGAAAAGGATTGATAGAAAACATACATACGGGTGAACTTTAATGTTTTCAATGGTTTTATGCAATGATCTTATAGTGCGCTCTGTCATATTTCACCAGATAATTAAATTATAGATGTATTGTAAAAAAATAAGGCTATAAGGTATTTGGTGAATAAAATAGTGATTTAAACAATGCGGAAAAAGAAAGATATTTAGCATATGTAGGTCAACATTTAAGGACGAGTAAGATCATCCTTACATAGGAGTTGGATCGGTATGTAGCCTGGATACAATATACATACAATGACAACAACATGAATTACAGGTAGCGGGATATGCAATAGACATCTTAGTTGGTGAAAGGAGACCATAGCTTCTCGACAGAGAGGGTAAATCTGATGTTCTTCGACGATTATTGATGGCGGCCAAAATGTACGTCTCATCAATTGTTTGTTTGAACCGGAAGTCTGTGTATTGTGAAGGAAGGAATCATTGATAAGTGTCCTGTCACCGTCATATAACTATAAACATAAACTGCTTAAAACGGCGTTAAACCGGAACATAACAAATACAAAGGTATCGATAGGCCCTCATCATTATCTAACATCTTCTGAACAAAGAAACACATTATAAATAGTAACGGAATATGCATCTCAATTAATCAGTGTAAATCAAAGCCCATCCATTGATAACTATACAAGTTGGCATGTTCAATAAGTGTAGATTCAGATCACTTTGCGCAGTTATATTAAAATCTTCATAGTTTGACCAAAATAACTAACGAAATATAATAACTCACTGTAATAAACCTTTTTATTACATTTCTATCCATCAAAGATAAGGATATTTCGGTGAAAGAAAATTCACAATCGTTGATTTATTGTTATTACACCGGTGTAATAACAATACTTATTATT
>JAUELF010235099.1:0-11911 GCA_031471495.1 Clinocardium nuttallii
CAACTGGCTGCTTTTCCACATAGACTAAGCCCATTGGTGAAAGACAAATGATGCATGTCGCATTGACTTTTGTCAAAAGTCGGAAAGAATGTTGGCCGAGCCGGGATTCGAACTCACAACCCCTTGATTGCCAGCCCGCGTCACTACCGACTGAGCTATCGCGGCTCGGCTCTGGAATCCAGCTCGGCTATAATTATTTCCGACGTTTGACAAAAGTCACGGTTACAATCGTCATTCGTCTTTCACCAATGGGCTAACGGTCTATGTGGATAAGCAGTCAGTTGCTCGGAGTTGTTGAGAGTACTTGAGTACTGGTTTGAGAAATTTAGGACACATGATGTTAGGCGAACTGGCCGCCGTGATATGACTGAAAAACTTTGGAAAATGGCGTAAATCAATCAATCAACTTATATGAGCCGTCTCGCGAGAAAACCAACATTGTGGACTCTGCGTAAAGTGTCGACCCTGATCAGTCTAAGCATACTGCGCAGACTTAACCGAATAGATACTTTTCGCTACTGTGGATTTTGCTTTTCAGGAATCATTAATCTATACCTCTATTCCCTTGAGACGGAATGTGTCGGCCCTGATCAGTATGCGCGAACAGCGCAGGCTGATCTGGTCGATACATTACGCAGATGCCATAATTTGGTTTTCTCGCGGGACGGCTTACATGTTTATATCAAAAGACACTTTTGGGGCAACAGTAGAGGCGGACACGGAAGGTTCTTGCACGAGACATTATTATTGAGTTCATCGCTGTTTTTAACGGTATTTCAGTTATATCACGGCTACAACTTCACAAATGTTAATAAGTTTTCATATATGACCTCTCGGCGCATTAATTTTTAAACCATTTGTTAAACTTATATTGGAGTACTCACGCCTTTTAAAAGTGTTTCACTGATATAATGATTTTTTTCGGGGAAATTTTAACGTTTTAAATGCAGATTTTTTAAATCAATGATGAACTATTTTTCTCGCGCAGTCTCACCCTGCATTAATCGGTGTTAACAGCAATTGGCATACTGCCAACTCCGAGAAAAATGGTTATATTACTATAACCAGAGGCTAAACATGATAATAACCTACGGTCAGGGGAAGCTTTTGTGATCATTTACCATACGTTCATCACTGTCTTAGAAGGTCTACTTCCCTTTAAACTACTCAGCAGATTTTAAAATAATTTCATAGTGATAATCAATAATTGACTGTTAAGACAGATTGTTCAAGCCATTTCGTTTAGTTTAAACTTCGCGCTGATGTGTTAGGGTAAATGAAGATATACCAAATCAAATAGTTTAGTCACGGTAATCTATATTTCCGAATTTAGCAATTTACAATGTGTTCTTATCGTAAAAAAACTTTTTAATTTAAAAAAAAAAAAAAAAAAAAAAAAAAGGCCTTATGAATTTGTCAATAATTAAATTCATTTGGGGCAAGATTTAGTAGAATTAGCGCAAATGAGGACAATCATACTGTGCGTACTTGTTTTTTCTTAATGAGACGATGTTCTGCATTAATTGTCTGTGCAAGAGGTCTAAATAAAAGCATATTGATTCAATATTTTAGGTTATTGGATCTGTAACTATTGTGTTTGGACTGGTTTTTTCAGCTGAGCTGCCCGAACTTTGTCCCAACACAATAGTTTCCCATTGTCATGCAATAACCCTTTTATTTTATAATTTCAAATTAATAATTTGATATTGGTTATCTAAATTCGTCGTTTTGTTTGTTTTAAACATTTAACTTTTTGAATATTTAACAATTGTTTTGAATTATTTTGATAAATAAACATAACGATATATCGCGCAGTTATATTATCCTTTCCGATGGTTGCTAGGGACGTGGAAAATATAAATTTTCGAACCGCCATAAGTGTTACCTATTCGAAATTGAATCGACGACAAAGTAATGTGCAATGCTTTTTATAACAGTGGATTTTATTAAGAACTCGTGAATAATCTTATATTGGTATTACGCCTTCTTACTATGTTTTAAGTTTTGACAAGATTCCCTTAATATCCATAAAAGATTACGAATAAATATATTGTTGTCGTGGCTTCCCTTGTTTAAAGATCAGGGTTTCGAAGATAGTAGTATGACCGATGCGCTGTAGCCCTGAAGACTTACCAGCAATTTTGTAAATTTTGTAGATTTATTAAGGTGCTCTCATTTTGCCCATAGTGTGTCCTCAATAATTGCCTTGTTAACACTCTACATACATATTTTGCATCCAATTTTTAAGATTATCAGAACATACATTTCCATCACAGACAAGCCATATTCGGTATTGGTTTATGTGAGGTCAAAACCTAGGTCACAATAAAAATTAAAGGAAATCTAATACTATAGAGACTTCATGTTTTGCTCAAGCAGCTTGAAACTATGTCAGAATGTTTTGCTTGAGGATATCTAGTTCAAGGTCGGAACTAGGGCATTTTGTAACGTGTCGGGCTAAAGACGCAGAATATCCCTTCAGCAAAAAGTATACTCCACCCTGGAGGGGTCCACTTGTCTTTTATATGTAACCCTATACTCCATCACTTCGAAACGGTGATGCTAATTTGCATATCCGAACGTTTTCGTTACACTACATCCCAATCCGAGAAGACTCGTCCCGAGTCTCGGCCTAGGAAACCCGTGGGTAAGGCAACTCCGGTATGGCAGGTGTCTTTATCCCACCGCTGCCACCAATGTAACGTACCGGGCTAAAGACACAGAAGATCCCTTCAGCGAAAAGTATACTCCACCCTGAAGGGGCCCACTTGTCTTTTATATGTAACCCTATACTCCATCACTTCGAAACGGTGATGCTTATTTGCATATCTGAACGTTTTCGTTACACTTTGAGGTAAACAAAAAAGAAACCCACCTAGATCACAAGGTCAAACTGAAGGAAATTGTTGTTAACAATCTGTAGGCCTCAGTTCTACCATAAGCATGTAGAAACTTTGTCAGAATAATTGTCTTGCTGATAATAAGGCCTGATTTGTATATGAGCCATGTCTTGTCAAATAGAAGGACACTGGACCAACTTGAAGGGAAACCTTGTTAACACTGTGTGCGAATTTATAAGTTAAGCAAAGTAAATCGCTGTCAGAATGTGTGTCTTGATTTTATCTAGGCAAAGCTTGAATATAGGTCATGTCCGGTCAAAAACTAGGTCACTAGCCATAATTTGAAATAAATCTTGCAAACACTCAAGATTTCCCTTTTTCTGAATTGTGTTTAGCAAATTGAAACCTTTTATCAGAATGTTTGTCTTGATAATATGTAGGCCACGTTCGAATATAGGTCATGTCGTGTCACAATCTAGGTCACTAGGCTACATGAAGGAGGATTTATTAAAACTCTGATAGCCGTATTTTTAATATGAGCATGTTGAAACTTTGTCAAATTGGATGTTTTGATTATATCTAGGCTATATAATGGCTCTTGTCTTGGTCACATGGTCAAATTGAAAGATAATCGTGTTAACACTACTGTAATAACATACTTGAACACATAATGAGTAATTGTGATTGACTATGTGGTTGGCATAACTCAGATAAGCGACTCATGGCGATCATGGCCCTCTTGTTCAACTCGATTGTATGTAGTAAACGGCAGTATAGTTTAATCATGGAGGAATGTGAACTGAACAACCCATTATTCCAAGGCAACTGCAAATATTCCAACATTGTTATTTAGTCCGTCGGTACATGCAGTAGAAGAAGGACGCTATTCAAAATAACATTTGACAGAATAAATGGCCTATTCGAACTCACGGCCCCTGTATTGATAGCTCTCGAGGCTACCGATTGAGATATCGCAGCTCGACATTTGAACAACATGGTGTATACGGTACAGTAAAGTTTCAGATCACCCTATCCATCTGCTGAAGTCTTATCAGATCCTACATAAGTTGACAGAATAGTTTTGATCTGGACAAAGATCTTCAGTGTTCACTTGGCCAACTGGTACGTCTTCCCAAAGGACTGAATCAAGTGACATATTTTAAATCTTCTCTTGTATTATTTCGTTCACTAAGTGCTGTTAATTATTATCTATAATTGTTTATTTTCAGTATAGCCATATGATCAAACATTTATTCCCAGTCTAGTCCATGGTTTAGAGAATCATTTTCTTTAAAACTGTCAAGAGATAAGTTGATGTTTTTCGGGTTGCTTCGCTGGTGATAATGCCTTAACTGAGATTGTGTACAATTTGGACGACATATAGAGTGTTCCTCGGGCTATATGGCCTCTGTTGATCTATGAAGAAGTATCAACTCTATGGTCTCGGCTCTAACTACCTTTGGTATGTGGTTTCAACTGTCTGTAACGGTATTGAACCTATCTGTTCAGCGTATGGGTTCTGGAATCCAACAAAGCGTCTGTTTGGAGATGGCTCTTCCAAATCAACTCTAACTCTGAGCACTATGTGTGAAATGTCCTACTGCTGAACCAATGCCGAACCACGGATGTAGATTCGAGATTGGAGAAATCGCAGTTTTTCGTGTATAACGATAGCGTAGCGGTTCCTCTCCCTTTAGCCCTTGGGAAATATGCACTGCTTACACGAGTATTTTAAAACGTTCTATAAGGGCTATGACTGAAAGTTATTTAAAACTTATTTAAAGCTTAACATTGAGCGAGACCAATTTCGATAACACACTTTCATATATGCCATTTTACATATTAAACTAACCCTGCATGATAATAAAACAATGTGTGTGTTATCAACGAAAGTCATTACATAATTAAAGTACGATTGGTATAACAGTCAAAAGAAACTATAAACAAAAGGGTGTAATGTCTGTTCTAAACATATTATTATGACACACACGTGTTTTTTCCAACATCATTACAGCAAGGGGCTAACTGCAGATTACTTTTGGACATGGATTTACCGACCGCAAAAATCCAACTATAGCTCTCCGTTCTGTCCATATATTGAATGATAACGGGAGTTGATCGCAAAATACTATACACACAGTATAATGGTCTATCGAAATACTAAAATGTGACATACGGAAACGGGGAATAGGTTTAAATATCACTTCTTCGTACGGCTTTGTCGTAAAAGCCGGATTTTATAGCGACTTTGGTAGTGGTATACCTTTCGTTAAAGCTAAGCAACGTTCGTCGCGGTTACTACCTGGATGGGTGACCCGCGATCGTTTTAGGGCGGTACACGTTACAAATGATGGCAGCGGTGGGATTCTAGTTTGATATATTTATCATCCTCTGACCCCTATGGTTCCTAGTGATGTTACATCGACTCTGCTCTGGTATACTGCTTGCGTTCAGTTGTGTGACTTCGGGTCGAAGTTAAGAGTAAAGGGGGAAATGTAACGGGAACGGGGTATAGGTTTAAATATCACTTCTACGGCCTTGTCGTAGAAGTCGGCTTTTATAGCGACGATGGTAGAGTGGTATACCTTTCGTTAAAGTTAAGGAACATTCACCGCGGTTAGTACATGGATGGGTGATCCACGATAGCTTTAGGGCGGTACACGTTACAATACATATGCGCATTTGCTATCTGGATAGTTCCTGCTAAGCAGATCTCCTGGTCTACAATGGATTTTAGCCGTTGTTTATGCAATTAAAACATATACAATAAATACATTTATAGTTCAATCCTACTTTCAAAGCAGAAATAAACAGCTATGTTATCTACATTTTCTTCAGCGTGATATAACTGAAATCTTGTTAAAATACACGTAAAACATCATACAAACGAAGTATGTGTTTTACAACGCATAGGTGAAAAGTTTTAAATGCATTGCCTTTGAAATCATTTTAAATCCCAACATGTTGAAGGAGGTTGTTGCAGCGGTATCAAATGACAATTGCATGCCTGAAATAAGCAATTTATAAGACAAAAGTGAAAAGTATAAATAGAAATATGCCCACAACGGGAATTGAACCCTTGTCTCCCGCGTGACAAGCGAGTATGTTAAACATTACATTGGCCGGACACCGCCATTGTTTCGATAAATCGATAAACAAGCTAGCGAATTGTTTATGATTGGAGCGATTTATCTTTATAATAAACATATATCATTTAAATAATTTGATTCTCTTTTTGAGAATATTTTATCGCTGGAACTTTACTTATTCGGTCTTCTGGGGGTTGTTATGGTTAATTGCGGTTGAGAATCCTATGTAATAACGCAGGAAGCTAGAATGAAATACTCTAGAGCTTAGATTCCTGTTTAACATTACCGCTGAAAAATATTCGAAAGGATTTTAAGCTAACTTACATATTTACCGTATTTGTTATATTTATTTTATTTCATATCTTTTCAATACTTTGATATTTTTAGTATTTTTATCATTGGGACTGGAATATCTGAATTTGTTTTTGAGTCGGAATAAAAGCTCCCTTTACTCCACTCAATATGCAGTACTTAGGAATCACCCATGACCTTTACGCGCAATCAAGTATGTTGAAAACGTAAAAATACATTCAATTTTCAATTATGTAATTCATATAATTTAAAAGCAAATTACATTTGAGATCTTTCTATTGCTTAATTGATATCAAATCAAATCAATTTTCTGGTCCATATCCAACTCAACCATCTCTATTAACCCGCGATGGTGCTTAGAAACAGAGAGCTGATATAGAAAGACAGACATTATCATGCATTCAACTTGTTCTGTAACTATTTGTAAATAATAGTGTATGTCTTTTAATGTGTCCATTATGTTAGTTGCTAGATCCAATAGCATCCATAGTTTCATGTTTACCTAATACTACGCTAAATTATCAGTTTAGACAATATGTGGTAATCCTTGTACACGATATAATGTATTCTATATACTAGTTTTGTTTGTGGTCCTGTAACCTAAGATGTTTCTGAATCACCTGAGCCAAAGCCTCAAGATCATCTATTGGATGCGCCCACTGTCCTAAAAAAACACTTGTTGCAAGTTGATCAAACTTGGCATGGATGTTCCTTACATGGTCCCACTTTAACAGTTGTTCACTTAATTCCATTCAGTGCACAACTTGCTGCCATGGCGACAACGATACAACTATTAAATTATTCGTGTCAGAAACTTCTGGCCAAGCCAGATTTCAAAACAGTTCCTCTGAAATGGTCCCTGACTGATTTCTCTTTCACTCCGATAAGCGATATAGGACCAACAAGGTCCTCCTGTTTTTAATTAGCCAGTTTCATCATATTTACTTTTTTTATATATGGTATTTCATCTTCTTAACATCAACATAAATATAAGCTGCAAGAAGGTTGGAGAAAAAGGGAAAATGTGAAAAGAAATAACAATTGCAATATTTATATATTTATTGTTCAAAAGTTATTGCAGCTTATATGTGATAACAAATACACTACCTCTTTCATAATATGTTCTCAACACAGACGTGTTTTGACGCACCTAACCAGTTTTCTGTAATGTTGTCTGTCTGTAAAGCATGGAGTCACTTATGATAGATATATTTTATTTGACTTATACAAATACATGTATCTTATCATTTAAATAAACAATATTTGTACGTGAACAAAAAATATAAATCCGATATAACTTCATGAAATTTCCTTAAAATATCTAATACCAAAAAAATATAAATCCGATATAACTTCATGAAATTTCCTTAAAATATCTAATACCAAAACAATAAAAGTTAACCTTTAACTTAATTTTAACTTAAAGCAGCTTTGGGTAGTGTGTATACATTCAATTTACTGAAAGATATATCCCATTCCAAATACATACTGCCAACCACCTACATATATAACTTATGGATTATTGATCCGGCGTCCGGCGAGCCGTCTGTCTGATCACGAATTCTTCCGTCCGTCACCATTTGAATTCATGGGTCTGTTTAGCAGATTAATTTCGAAGTGGTCACACTTATACCTCGTCACTAGGAGAACGGCAAAATACTAGGTACATAACTCTAGTTGTTGATTATATTATGAGTTATTTCCATTGTTTCCTTATTTAGTTCAGTCAGTGTCTTAATGAATTTCTTTAGTATCCATTTCAAACGTGGTTTATATGTTACTTATGACCTACAAATGATCAGTGCACAATAACCATAAATTTAGCTTTGTGCTTTTTGAGTGTGTATTTTTATGTCCTTCCGTGTTCTCAGTTATTATATGACTTTCGTATGCAACACATGCGTTCCGTGAAATGCTCTTGTTCGTTTATGAGTGCTACCTAATTTTAGTTTATTTTGTCGGGAGCGACCGGTTATATGTCCGTCTTTTTGTACATGCATCGCTCTGTCCGTCACAGTTTGCACAAATGGGTCAAACCATTGTTTCTTTTTGACATATTCATACGTATACATTGTGATGAGGAGACCAATACACTATTTCGAACAAATTATGATCTGGTTCCTTAAGTGTAATCATGTTCATGCGATTTCTTCGGCCATTGTCTCCATAACGTTTCAATGTATCATTTTCAAACTTGTTTAAAAAGTAACTTATGACCTACAGATGTGCAATGTACTACAATAATAACTCTAGCATGCTTTAGAATTTCTGAAATTTAATTATCAGCATGATTTCAATATACAGTGTGGATCTTTAGTGTTCACTTAACTGGGAATATTATACTTAAGGGTCGCTGCTCGGTTGTAGCAACAAGCCTTGATATTTAGGTATTGGTTAATGGCATGAATTCTGTGTTGTTTCAAACAGGTTTTGTTCGATTTGTTTACAGGCCGATGCAACATTGTTTCAACAATGTTTGTCTATATAAACTATGTTATATCGTTTCACCTTACAGATGCCCTATAGTGCTTTCAGTGCTTAGATTAAGAGATGCGTTGAAGGTTTTTAAATGTTTATCATTGTAATATTACGATAAACAATAAGTTAAAACCCTTTCCCACGTGTAGAATATTCTGCAATTAACGAGTGTTACAATCATTGAGGAAAAAGAAGAAATAGTTTTTTATTAGAAATGTCTCAATATAATACAAAGTTGTGAAGACTATGATAAAAAAAACCACTTTCTGTACATAGAAACTGTCTATGATGTGTTAACGTGCTACAGTAGGGGTTTTCTTTCTACTCACCTGAAATCAATCCTCAGTGTGATCTATACTGATTCATTCTCCCTCTCTGTCCGTTTCCTTTTGAAGACTATTCACAACTTCGTAGAAAATAGCAATATTATTTACGATTTTGTTTACATGGCTCCCGATTTTCTTAAATGTCTCGCATGTGTTTTTTATGTCACCAAATTCAATAATTGAAATACTACACGTGTTATTAACAAACGATTTTGGAAACATATATGCAAATATATATATATTTACAATTTTATAAATGATAGTATAATAATCAATTAGAGTTGAAACCATTGCAGCAAAGGAAGAAATTGCTCATTAGAGGCATTTCTCCCTTTGCCACAATGTTTTAAAAAGACGTTTACTGCACATTACCCATATGCGATCGTATATGGAATAAGCAAATCGAGTATATTTCATCTACGCGCAACCTCTTTTTGTATTGTTATACTTGTAAACTTTTGTGGTCGGTAAATCCGTGTCCAAATGTTATCCGTGATCTGCACTAAACCAGTGCTTTGATACATATATATGTTGCAATGGCGGATTTACGCAGTTTAAATACAACACTTAGTTTATATGTTCTGTAGATCTAAGCTACCGTGGTCGAATGGTTGACGTCTTAGGTTATGAATTGGACATTCCCGGTTTATGCCAACAGACACGCCGTAACAACAACACCGATAATACTCCGGAGGAATATTTTAAGGCTGTTATATCCAATTATTGATTCATCTGCTCCAAGATTTACTCAGACGATTTCCCTCACTTCAGCATCGGACTGCTACGACATTCTTACTGTTCCCGCCAGTTATTATAGCACTTAACGACGAGTCGGTACACTTTTTCAGGGAAGAACTGCCATTGGACGATACACTCCAGGTGCAAATCGAGTGCTGGAGGAATAAATGGGGTGGTATATAACCCTTATCTTTCCGATCAGTCAACCAATTACGACTTGATCAAGGAATGTGATCGGAAGGTGTATCCAAATGTCTACACAATGTGTTAGATAGCGATAACAATTTCGGTGACAATTTTCTAGTTCGAAAGAGGAATTTCAAATATTGGCCTCGTGAAGTCCGAATGAAGATCCATCAATGGCGAAGAAAGTTCTTACAGGAATGTGCCTTATGTCTGCACATAGATACATATATATATATATCAACCGTTATATTTTCATAAACATATTTATGAATTAGAAATGTAGCCTACCTAGTACTACTTTAACCCCAGTCACAATTACCTTGATATGGGTTTGCGAGTAGTTTGCGGCAGACGCGTTTAGGCATTTTCGGCCAGAACCCTTCGGGACTCCTCGCGGGCATTGGGTTCCTTTAACTCGGACATAACAGCTGGTGACGCGTTTTTCTTCGCAAAATGATCGCACATTAATCGGTTGATGCCTGGCCGATGTCCGACCCGGATTTACACATGATCGGGCAGGCACCTGGCCAAATTTTGGACTACCCAGATAAGCAAAACGCATCTCAGAGCTCGGCCGGAAATCGGACAGACATGGTCCGGGGACAGGCCGGCGGCTGGCCGACCACCATCTGTGGCTCGCAGAGTATAAACACCAGTTCATCGCATCAGTCATCAGATTATCCACTCGCACTCCTCACAAAAGGTAACAAGTTAACACACAGTTTATCATAAAAGTGTCAGGGTAACAGTACTACAAGATGCCCTAGAAAAGAATGGAAGACAGAAGATGAAGGTGGGGACCGTTCACACAGAAGGGGGAGAGTGAGAGTGGCACACAGGTATTTGTATCGGTGGATAATTTTACGCCCCTATAGTGTATGTATAGCCTTTCCAAAATACAGCAAATCTACATTAGACTTCTATGACATTATAATAGGCAAAACTATTGAAAACCTCTATACTTTTTGTAAATGAAAGTTAAATTATTAGATAGTGTAGAAAACATTGTGGTAAATGAAGCAATTGCTCATCACTTGTAATTTATATATTTGCCACAATATTTTATAAGTCAGAAAACGTTTATTTGTCAGGAAAGATTAATTAATCATATAGGAACAATGGGAATAAGATTATTATTCAATTAAATACCAGATATTGAAAATCAGATTATTTTTCAATTAAATACCAGATATTGAAATCATATGAAGAATATCATGTAATATATGCACAGATTTACTCCGAGATTTCAAAACAGTGTTGAAAAAGGAAGGCTTGTCTGTTTACTTACCCACATACAACAAATCTTACATGTGCATTTTCTGTTTTTTGAAAAATGTCCGAGTTATATGTGTTGCTTAAACAATTCAGGAAATGTAATTTAAATTGAAGACGGAATTTTATCTTTTTTATAGACCTATTTGTTTTTTTAATTTAACATGTGTAATGCATTAATAAAAAATGGTTAACGATAAGGAGTTATAAATATTCAAGACCTGTACCGGGATTTGATCCACGAACCTTCTGTCTCACAGTCAAGAGTGTTAACCACTGGACCATTCTGCCACTCTTAATGGAAATAATTTTACATTCCACTAATAATAAATAAATCAAAACACAAATGTAATAGTTACCATGTACTTCTCGGGTAATAGTTGGAATGATTTACTGGTCGTTGACATCATTTTTTCGTGTAAAGTTGCGCTGCGGTAACTACGATGTTGTAAATGTTTACGACGGTTTCGATAATGTTGCTGTAAGGAAGATTATAGAGGGTTCCGGAATTTTTGAATTTTTTAATTCGAGAATTTTCCTATATTTTGAGTCAGCAGTGCGAATTTCGTACGATGGAAGACGAGTACCTTGTGTTAAGGATAGTACTATAGTTAAGTTATCTATGATTAATATCGATACAAACACCTGTGGAGTGGCGGTAAAGACCATG
>JAUELF010235109.1:0-13133 GCA_031471495.1 Clinocardium nuttallii
CTACCTCATTGAAACAATTCATATGTATAACTAGTATACGAACACCGAAGAGATGAGACAAGCCATATATAAACCCTGTCTCATTGAAACAATTCATATGTATAACCATCATACGAACATCGAAGAGATGAGAGAACAAATATGTTAACCCTATCTCATTGAAAGAGCTCGTATTTATAACCAGTATACGAACATCGAAGAGGTGAGACAAGCCATATATAAACCATATCTCATAGAAACAGCTCGTATTTATAACCATTATACGAACATCGAAGAGGTGAGACAAGCCATATGTAAACCCTCTCTCGTTGAAACAATTCATATGTATAACCAGTATACGAACATCGAAGAGATGAGACAAGCCATATGTAAACCCTGTCTCATTGAAACAATTCATATGTATAACCAGTATACGAACATCGAAGAGATGAGACAACCCATATGTTAACCCTATCTCATTGAAACAGTTCATATTTATAACCATCATACGAACATCGAAGAGACGAGACAACCCATATGTTAACCCTATCTCATTGAAAATGTTCGTATTCATAACCAGCATACGAACACCGAAGAGATGAGACAAGCCATATGTAAACCCTATCTCATTGAAACAATTCATATGTATAACCAGTATACGAACACCGAAGAGATGAGACAACCCATATGTAAACCTTACCTCATTGAAACAATTCATATGTATAACGAGTATACGAACACCGAAGAGATGAGACAAGCCATTTGTAATCCCTATCTCATTGAAACAGTTCGTATTTATAACTATTATACGAACATCGAAGAGACGAGACAAGCCATATGTAAACCCTGTCTCATAGAAACAATTCATATGTATAACCAGTATACGAACATCGAAGAGACGAGACAAGCCATATGTAAACCCCATCTCATTGAAACAGTTCGTATTC
Organism: Clinocardium nuttallii; assembly: GCA_031471495.1. Classification (NCBI taxonomy): domain Eukaryota; kingdom Metazoa; phylum Mollusca; class Bivalvia; order Cardiida; family Cardiidae; genus Clinocardium; species Clinocardium nuttallii. The sequence goes on from JAUELF010235109.1 coordinate 927, forward strand.
ATAACCAGTATACGAACATCGAAGATATGAGACAAGCCATATGTTAACCCCATCTCATTGAAACAGCTCGTACTTATAACCAATATACGAACATCGAAGAGACGAGACAAGCCATATGTATATCTATTGAAACAGTTCGTATCTATAACCAGTATACGAAAATCGAAGAGACGAGACAAGCCATATGTAAACCCTATCTCATTGAAACAGTTCATATTTATAACCCTCATGCGAACATCGAAGAGGTAAGACAAGCCATATGTTAATCCTGTTTCATTTAAACAGCTCGTATTTATAACCATTATACGACCATCGAAGAGGTGAGACAAGCCATATCTAAACAATATCTCATTGAAACACATCATATTTATAACCATTATACGAACATCGAAGAGGTAAGACAAGCCATATGTAAACCCTATCTCATTGAAACAGCTCGTATTTATAACCATTATACGAACATCGAAGAGGTGAGACAAGCCATATGTAAACCCTATCTCATTGAAACAGCTCGTATTTATAACCATTAAACAAACATCGATGTTTTTGGTCTAATTATATTGAGACAAGGCGGTGCAAATTGTATATTGTATTATTTGTTATAACTAAGAGCTTTCATGGACGTGTCTTCAAGTATATAGCTATCGGGGAAGAACATGGACAGGCTGCTCGAAATAATGACTTCCCTAGTTGGCGTCCAGGAATAAAAAAGTATAGCATTACAAATGAATTATCGGTGTCGGTGTAAATAAACTCATTTGATTTGATATAGCTGAACAGCTGTTCCAAACAAACACACACACTATGTGCATTCGTTCATGTAATTATTCAGAGTATCAATTATCTGTTAATATAAATGGAATAAATCAATATTATTATTTAAGTTCTCAGTCATAGCCTGTGTGAACATTCAATAGATAGAAACACTGACAGGGGTCCCGAGTTCGACTTCCTCTCACATGGACTTTTAGATTGAAACAATGCAGACTGAATCTTACGCAGCAGTTCGCCCCGAGATATACGATTGAATAAAATTAAATGCGTTTCGATATCAACATAATTCATAGATAATTTAAAAATACCACCAGCAGTCGGTTTTAATTGTGACTTTTTTGCCATTTTTATTCATGACAAATATGTTATTGACCAGTTATTAGCAATGAGATATGCCTTGCACGATCACAAAACCCCCTTGCTGAACGAGCGGTCAGAGACAAGACCAAACGTTTCGATAATTGTATATAGAAATACCTGGATATAACTGGCATTGATATAGTCCCTTCCATTCCCAGTCAACTTCACTCGAGTTGAATCATCTAAAATGAATACATGTTTAAATGTTTGTTGTTACTTGTCAAGATCCTGATCACTGTCGAGAGTTGTATATCATTATGAGCTAAATATATTTGTTAAGAATTTAACCTGTTTAAACTATTTCATGATTTATTATTCACCTGGACATTTTCCAGAACAAAACATGCAGTAGGTCACGCGCAAATATAACACGACAGATTAGACAAAAACTGTAAAAAATATTATAGTGTGACGTCATTGAATTATGCTGAAACGTCATCGAAATACCCTGTTATGTCATTTAAAATGTGGTAGTATGACGAATTTATAATTTTTATTGCATGTGTAAAATGTGTAATTTACTTACGCGCCTCGTAGAACAATACAATTCCACGTATCGTTACATCAAAATATTCCTTTTTATAGTTTCATGAAATTATAATTATAAATGTGAAGAGAATATATGCATATAATACAAATATTTGCTCAAATGTCGTTATCAGGTCAAAATTAAAAGTTAAAGTAGTGCTCTGTATGCTGTTTCCCAGAGATATTTTAAGCCAACAGAACCAGCGATAACACGTTATTTTCATTTTATTTAACGTACTTCCTCTGTTGATTTTCTTTATTGCCTGGATTTCTCTTTAAAGCAATTTCACAGAAAAGCTTGTGTTGATAGTCTTGAAAGAAGTTGTTGATTATTCGTAAATGCATATCAATTATTGATGGTAAGTCATTCTCCAGTGACCACCAGGCTGCTTACTAGAACGTTTACTTTGAAAAACATCCTGATCAGATTACGCACAATACCAGACAGAAACAGGGCTGCGCCGATTGGACTTTTAAAATGGTGCTCATGGCTTCCCTCCTTGTCACTCTGGGTTGCAAGTATAGCATTACGACTGATCGGTCTAACGATAAATTAGCACGGAAGTTCTAATACATTACCCCGACATCGCCGTGATATGACTGAAAAGCTGTTGAAAGTGGACGTGTAACACAATTTAAACGACACTGAAAATGAAGGGTTTAGTTTTGTTTGTTGAAAACCAATTAATCCATACAGGTCACAATAGGAATCCGCCGCGGCCGAGTGGAAAGCGTCGGGGATTTGGAACCGGTGGTCATGGTATAGTACCCTTGGACAAGGCACATTTCCTAGTTTCTTTTCCCAGGGATAATGAATGAATGAAATATCTCCGTTATATACATGATTTCAGTTATATAACGGCGTAAAACCCCCAAAAAGCAAACCTGTCACAATACTTACAAGGATATATCCCTTTGTATCTGTTCTTCGAGACATTCGTTGGTTTAACAGCGTCATCATACGGACGTATCAGGCCTTTCGGGAGCTTCTACATGAAATATAATGCACATAAATACAATAATGAATAATGAATTATGTACATGAATACAATCATGAATGAAGTTTAATTGTGTACAGTAAATTAATTAACTTTGCTCAAAAAGTGTATTCTGTCTGTTCAATACATGAATTAATATATTTTAAAATTATATACAGTACATGAATTAATATATTTTAAAATAATATACAGGACATGAAAAATAAATTCTAAAACAACTTAGGGTACAATAATGAAAACAGTCTAAAATAACTGTACAGTACGGGTGAGGCCTTTTGGGGGATTTTACATAAAACATAACGTACAGTAAATACAGTACATGAATTAATATAGTTTAAAATAATATATAGGACATAAACAATAAAGTCTAACAACAGTCTAAAATAAATGTACAGTACATTGGTGTAGCAGCACCAATCGGAGGAGTGAAATATTTTGGCAACTTCTACATACAACATATGTATATAATGTATAGTAAAATAACAAACATGTAAAACTTCTTAAGCTATTTTGGTAGAGGGGCTTTTACGAAACAATTCCGGCAACTTGTCTTGAAATCAGAAGTAATTTTATAAAAAGAAATGTCAAAGTTTTGAAATGTAACAATTTCTAATGCTGTAACATCAAATTGTATTATTTGAATATATTTGAAAAGGACCAGCAGATGTAATCTTTTAAAGTCTCGTTGACATACGTTTATGTTTCGAACAACCAACCATATACATGTTTATGAGTTATTATCAAATTCATGAAATTTAAAATGTGCGAAACTTTAAATACGCTTCTTAATTACATTATGTGCCTAATCATGAAATTAATCAACAGTTTTGTGTATTTTTATCTATGTCATTGTACAAAAGTCAAAACTTTCGAGCAACATCCCTGTTTTGGCCCTTAACTAGCCAGGGCAAGCGCTGCAAATGTAAATGTTAACACTTCATGGTAAGAATAATTATATATCATAATATGCATACTTTAAACTCTTTTTCAAAGTCTTCCGTTGATATCGATGCAACGTGATCCTTAAGTTTGTCCATTTGCACTCGACTCCTAATCAATCCGTATATATTGTAGTAGTTCTCGGCATTTGGTGTGTCGGCATCTGCAATGCATTCGATATACAAGAACCACGGCATAGTCGATACCTTAGCACGATTGGTTTATATCTAGTATAAATGACCTTGACTTAACCCAAATGACCTACAAAGCAATGTCGTAGTTCTCGGTCTTTAGTCATTGAGAGTCTAAGATATATGCGATACACAAGAAACGCAGCATAGTTGAAACGACGACGCACGTGATATATATCTAGCATTTTGACCATTACCCAAATGACCCCCAGCCAATATTCTTTTCGATCTATGTTACATTCCTTTCCATCCACAAACTAATTTAATGATATAAAAAATCTTTGTTCATGGGGAGATTTACTTTAAAACGATTGAACGTTTATGCACTTTAATTTTCGTGCGTGCCTTGTTTGACTTAAACTGTCTGAAAATATAAAGTAGTGGTTCGCTCCATAAAAATCATTGTGATATTGAGGACGAACGATCCAACATACTGTTCAACCAGACGATGAAATGAGGCCAGTATACACTCGACATAACTAAGGTTGTTATCAATAAAAAAAAATCAACGTATATTGATTGTAAATAAACGTATTTTCCTCGGAAAGAAGTCCATGGATAATATTGTAGTATGAATTTAAGAGATATACCTTCGTTAACTGGAAGTGTTGAAACTCTTTCTTATGCTTATGTTTCTTATTGAATGCTCCAAGTTTTATTTAAATGACTCTAGAGACGATAACATGAATATCTCTGAAATGATCTTCATACCGAATGGGTTTACATTTTCCAATAATCTTAATCTTAACATTCCGCCTCGGTTATGTAGTGGCAGAGTGTGCGCATCTGTGAGGAAGGTCGCGGGTTCGATCCCGGGCTGGGTTATACCAAATATTTGAAATAAGGTAGTAATGGCTGTTTTCCTTTGCGCTGCAAACGGGTTGCGGGGTTAGCATTACGACTGACTGGTGTCATGATGAATTTATCAGGACCACTAATAACTTACCAAGAAATGCCGTGATATAAATGATTTCTTTTTTAAAATGACATAAAACACCAAACAAACAATCAACCAATAACAAATCTTAACAGAACATATCGTGAAAATGAAATATGTTTTAACTAAGTGAATACATAGTTCCCACAATAAGTATCTCCCTTGTCGGCCATTTTAATAGGCACATTTACTATGTGTTGAATAGAAAAATATCAAATATAAATAAATGAAACAATTGAATGTGCAAAAAAGATCAAATCAAGAAGTCGTTATAATCAGATCATACAGAGAAATCAATGACATATGGTTGTCAAACACAAATTTCTTGGTGTTTTCCTGATTATCACAGTTTTCTTTTTTAAATATTCTCTATTAATGCTCATTATAGTTGCCTATCAAAATATGCGACAAGAGAGATAATAACTGATGTTGTGGGATCATTCAAACCGTTCAGGTCTCCACTGTTACCTTCATATTCACAGAGTTCTTCAATGCTGTCTTCAGGTTCGTCGACATTAAGCCCATAGGGAATTACTGGCACATCACCCATATTACCATAAATAACTTCCACATTCGTGACTGGCCCTTTTTGTTGTGTTAACTTGGGCAATTTGCTAGGCGCTGGAAAAAAGTTTTATTTCGTCGGGGTTTTACGCCTTTTTCAACATTATTTATGTTACATCACGGCGTAAGTTCACTTACGCATTATCTCCGGGTCAACAGACCAGTTCTTGGCTGGAAAATGTACCTTGTCCAATTGACACTCGACCATGACTGCCACGACTTATCATAAGAAAGAAAGTAATAAGCATGGCGACTTTAGTTGGTAAGTGTTTAACTCTGTTTTCAAGAAATAATTTTCATAAAGTATAACCTGTGTTTACAAACCACCCATGATAGGAGAACAATCTAGTCTTTGTCACAGGTGGTCTTTTATGACAGGTTCATATGCAGAAAATGGGTAATTAGAAACGAAAGTGTGCTTTCTTAAGACAGGTAATTGCTAAACAAAGGTGGTATGGATCCGTTCGAGAGTGTTACATTAAGTGATAGTGTTAGTTACTTACGGTTTAACGCCATTTTCAACAACTTTTATGTACACTAAATTATAAACTGACTTATCCTTTTGATGGTATTGTGTTAGGCGATATGGTTGGTTGGGGCTTAAAGGTGCTGCGTGTTGCAATAAGTTATTGCAAGCCTTCAAATTATATAGTTTACATATTTTAAATACGAATTAATATAGCTCACTGCATTCCTTCCCATATAATAATGTATTCCTGTAAGAAGCCATTCGTATCGTGTTCTAAGTATTTCCACGAAGGTGGAATGCGTTTGTATTACGCTTTTCAATATGGTTTAGTTATATGACATCGGGTTTTTTCCTAGATATCCTGCACAAGTAGTTCACACGTTATTACTGGAGTCAATGGGCAAACGCCATCAAAGTCACCAGATTAATGAAAACAAATATATCGTAGTTTAGTAATTTCATGAATTGTTTTAGACAACACACCTGTAGATTGTGTTTGATCAACATTCTTATTTACACTCCTCTTCTTGTCCGGCACTGAATACACGTTATCATCTGTGTGAATTTAAAGAAAACGAGATGTAACCCTTTCCAATGGACGCTTTCTGACTCCTCTGCAGCAAACAACTTTTGAAAACATCAGTAGGAGCAATTTCTCGGTTTGCCGAGAATTGTCAACTCTATGTAATAAATATACTTATATATATATAGACACTTTCTTAAATTTGGATTAAAGGTTTCTAAATTTGTCTGCTGCAGATTTGGTGTATGTAGATATTATCCTAGCATACAGAACGCTCCAGCGAGTGGTAGCTAATTGCTGTTTTTGATTGACTGATTCGGCTAGCAGATGTCAGAGTGCGTTGTATATTAGAGCAACCTATAAAGCACTGGTCTTTGTACATTAATGTATTTTATTAGGAATGCATGAACTGTTGTCATTTACGCAAAAACGTAATTGCTGAAAACAGACGGTGGTGAAGTGGTAGAGCGTCGGCCTCTCATACTCAAGGTCGCGGGTTCGATTCCCGTGATGAGCGGGTTCAGCGCGATTTCTTGTTAGGTCTCCAAGGAGCAGACATCGATTCGCCTGTCAAACAATTTACAGTGTAAATAACTTACGGTAACACACCGACGGACTGAGAGACTAGAAACACTTATGTTTCGATTGTAGAGTTAAAATGGAGTAATGAAGTTTTTTGTTTATCATCAATCTCACACAAACTTTTTATCACCATTATCAAACAATTTGTTTGTCAACAACCTAAAACAATTTATTGATCAATACTGAAATAATCTTTTCATCAACATTTTTAAACATTTTGTTTATTAACAATCTCAAATAAATTGTTCATAAACAATCTGAAGGAATTTGTTTTTCAAATCTCAAATAATTAGCACTAGAATGGTCCGGAATTTTGTAAATGTGGATACATACCTTCAATGATCACACTATTATTATAGGTAACCCTCTCGTCAGGATCGGACAGTTTTCTTCTTAAATGAAAAATAAGGCAAAAATAAAAATGATACAGAACAAAATAAAATAAATATTTTCAGGAACGTCATACTTGTAAAGGCAGTTTCACATATTCAATGCAATAAGCTAGAGACACATCAGCACTTCTGGTTAGAAAGAGCTTCATGATATTGATATTCTCTCTCTTTTTAAAATAAAAATGCCGTATTGTCAAGGTCAAATACGGTTCCAAATATGGTAATGGTACGTCACTGAAATATGATTGGACGTCATTGTAATATTAGTACACGCCATTCCAAATGCGGTAGTGGGGCGTGATTTACACAACATTCATAATTTTATTTTAGGTGTAAGTTATGTTATCAAACATTAAAAAAGATTATGTTTTATTCGCTCTTCAAACTTATTCGTTGTATATAATACATTGAGCATTATGATACAGTAGCGATTCCTGGCTTTGTAAGGTCTACTTTGGGCATGGCCAATCTGACATATATTTTTGTTTGTCGATATATCAATATTTCCCCGGGCCTCGTAGTACAATACAAAGCCACGTATCAATACTGCAACATAATTTCCCCATCTTAGGTCTTACCGTCTTTTCCTGAGGAATATGAAAACCAAGACAGCAGCTACTACTAATATAATTATAACAGCAGACCCTACTGCACCGCCGATGACGGCTACATTAACGCTTGTCTGTGCGTCATGTGTCCCTCCTAGTAACAAAAGAACAACAGACAAATTATAAAACAACAATTCTACTTCATTTACACGTTAGTGTTTATCATGAAAATCAAGGAAGTGATACAAATAGTTTCAAGGAAACAGTGCAACGGCAGCTACGCTGTTTTCCTAAAGAAAAATCCGTTCAGTGAAATGGTACATAGTTAAACGTTATAGTCGATTGCATCCAGTATATGATCGAGTTATCGAGAGTCCACTGTATGTGTACTGTTTACCTTCAAATTATGACCTTTCTGTAACCCTCAGTGTTTATTTAAAAAAAGCTAAAATTACATCTACCAATGCAAAATTGTTGAAACCATACATAAACGTTAAAAGTATATACCATTTTCTCTCACAGCATGGTGTTCAAGACTCTTAATTGAATGAACAGTATCTAAATTACAAAGAAAACGCCGTGACATAACTTACATATTGTGAAAAATATCAATCGAACAAACATAGGAAAGAACGTCATTGGCTGGGTCGTACCAATTACTTAGTATATTTAGCTTTCCAATCATGGTGCTCAGATTTATAGGATTAGAATTACGAAAAGCTCTGGTGTCAGGATAAATGAACAAGAATTACTAATTATTTACCTAGAAAACATCGTGATATAACTGTAAAGTGATTAAAACAATATACACAAACAAAACAAATTGTAGGAAACGATTATAATCTTACCATCTAGGGAACACCGCACTAGCGAGCAATCAAACATGCATTCTCCAGATAGCTGGTAACATACATTGGAGCCATTACCAGGATCGTAGCAGGTGGCATTACAAAGGTGTTGACATGACGGTCCGAAGTATGTCGGTCTGCACGCTTCACAGACATCTGTATTTCGATCACAATTACTGCGACAGCCGGCATCACAAGGTACGTCACACTGGTCACCTTTATATCCCGTCACGCAATCATCTAGACAGGTACCGTCATCCTGTTGACATTGTCTGCTGGCGTCGCTCATATTACCACAGTTCTCGCTGCAATCTATGTTACAGCTTGGTCCGTAATAGCCTGGCTTACAGGAGTAACATTCGGTTCTTGTCCATCGGTCACATTTTGTACAATTTGCAGCACATTGTTCTGTGCAGGTAGATCCAGTCCAGCCTTCCACACACCCATCGGTACAGTGTCCGTCGCTTTTACACCACTGTCGTATGTCAGCTGTCTTTACACAGTTTGAGCTACATTCATTATCACACGATTGTCCATAAAATCCGTGACTACAATTATGGCATATTTGTTTGTCCTGTGCATCACACGATATGCAATTTATATCACACTTTTCCGTACATTTTGATCCAGTCCAGCCTTCCACACACCCATCGGCACATTGTCCATTTTTATGACACTGTCGTATATCTATTGTCTTTACACAGTTTGGGCTACATTCATTTTCACACGATTGTCCATAAAATCCGGGACTACAATTATCGCAAAGTGCTTCGTCCTGTGCATCACAAGATATGCAATTCATATAACACTTTTCCGTACATTTTGATCCAGTCCAACCATCAACACACCCATAATTACAATCGCCATTTGTTTCACTGCATTTTCGGGTGTCATCTATTGCGATGCACGTAGAACTGCATTTACGTTCACATGACGTACCGTAATATTCGTGTGAACAAGAGATGCATATCGCTGTATTGTATCGTTGACACGAAGCACAAGTTGAAGCACACGCATCATTGCATCTCCAGCCTGCCCAGCCATTTTTACACCCATCTTTGCATTCGCCTCTGTCAAAACATGTAGCATATACACAATTGATATTGCATTGAAAACATTTCCCATTGTTAAGATAATAACCATCTTTGCAATTTTGGCAAAAAGAACCAGTACGTCCTACTATACATGACGTACAATCAGTGTAACTTTTACATGTAATACAATCGGCTCGACATTGTTGACAGTCACCATCGCTTGTACGATTATAATATCCCGTATTACATAGATCACAATCAACGTATTTTGAGCAACTGTAACACTTTGAATGACATTCATAACACTGCTGGCTCCATGACCCTATATAACATCCGACATTACATGATGTACATTTACCACCACTCCAAGTTGTACACCAGCATGTCCGGCCTGAAAAATAAAATAATTGTCATTTGTTGCACGTTCTTTCCATACTCTCTAAGATTGCAATACGAAGACTATTTTATAACACTGACAGTTAGCAAATAATCCAGGTCTAGAACCTATTTAATCAAAGAAAATCATTTTGTATTATCAAGATTTATCATTTTAATCGACACAGGCACATCATTTCTTCCATGATTCTATCAATTCAATAACAATCGTAAAGAAAATGTATCCGATAAGTCTTTATTCTTTATAAGGTTACACGCAATCTTTGGTACGGTTGTCGACAGACAGCCCTTCCAGAGTCAACACACTACACAAATAATAAACCGGTAATGGGGTTACTCAGTTCCTAATAACATAGGCAGTTCCGCCGAAACAAATAGTTCTACACAGATTAATTTCCACGCCAAATGGATGATGTGATCAAAGTAATGGTTGAATGGTTGTGCTGTTATTCGTAAATAAGGTCAGATAGGCGGTTGTATGTTTGTCAAATATGAATGCCTTCCTTTTGGAATGAAGTTGGTCACTTTGAAAAAGCAGTGGAATTTAAGTTAACCAATGTTTTTTTGTAATTAATTACGTCAACATCATTCAGACCAGAGTCCATTATTACCACTACCAAGTTTGCAATGCTCGTGTGAGAGGTTGTGAGAGGGTTGATAATCACACAAGGGAAGTAGCCAGTATGTTATTGTTGATTTGCAGGATGTAACATTATGGATGGTCTTTAAATGTAGAGAAAAACGAATACCATATTAATACCAGGTACATGGAAGGTAATCGAGCCCCTTATAACTTTCAAAGCAGTTTCATTGTTCAAAATGACATTTTTCTACTTTGAATAATCTTTAAAACACAAGTTACCCTTTAATCCCTGTTTCCTGTTACACTCAACATGAAGGTTTTAATCACACCTTCTTACAAAACAATATGTTATAATAAACTTTAAGTAATATCTGATCCTAAATAATGAATCTTTTTCTGATAATTTAAGCACATTTTTTTGCAGCGAAGTTTTGGAGATATTAGGATTTAAGCCACATGCATGTTTTCTGAGCCAGTTTTAGCCAATGGCTTAACGGGCTAACGATATAGTGAGCACTGATATGTGTAGAGGGTCACAAAGGGACCAGTGTGTCACAAATTATGTTTTTTAATCGGACGTATACTTTAGGTCGAGAAGAATTTTTAAGTTTTTATTATACACATTTTAGGAAAATGACCACTTGCGTCAATGTTTTTTTCAATTGATCGATATAATATGAACAACTTTGAAAGAGGAACTCAATGAACACTATTTTCAAACCGGCCAAGTACTTTCGGACTTTTTTTACCCGAATGACCTTGACCTTTGACCCCTGACCCGAAATTAATTAGAGCGGATCTTCTCGTATTTTGGAACACATAGGCAAAGTATGATTATCTTCATTGTAACCGATTTCTCTATATCGTACCCACAATATGTACATGGACACATACGACATCGTAGCTAAATCCTCTCAAAGCCATGCGATGGGTAATAATTAAGATTACCTTTGATATCAACTGGGAACACACAAAGCAATCCACAAACGATTATCTTCAAAGTCAGACAGATCTTCATTTTTGAGAGTTTTTACTCACCCGTACCGAAAGTGTCTTATCTGAAAAAAAACAATTTGACATTTTTTCTTCTCCATTGATGCTATCGTTACTACTTTCATTCTTATCATACACTGATTATGACAATAATGACGATCATCATCCGCTTCATAACACTGGACTCGTTATTACTCAAACAAGAAAAAAATCAAAAAGATCGTTTAACTCGAACCAATGAGGGACATTAGTGATAATTATATTATCTCCCTTGTCAGATAAAGACCAAGGAATACCAAATAGTTGCTAGGTCCTTTTAGTTGGAATCCTTTGTCTTTATTCCTATTTCGCAATGAGATATTGCAATTATTATGTACACATTAATCATAAATGTGTTAATTAAAGTGATGATCCAAAAGAGAAAATTTACATAGCAGTGTTTAAAGAAAACAAATGTGCAATTATAAATCAAATCAATCTCATAACAGTTGGCCTAGAAAATGCAATTATAAGTGCACCATCCAGTGCAAAGAAACCAATGATAAAAA